>PVKA01010004.1:0-66007 GCA_004027165.1 Ctenomys sociabilis
ATTCATTGGCCCTACTGACCCTTTTAGGACCAATAATACCAGCATCTTTAGAGGTACAAACTAAGTGTGAGTGTAAGTGTTGGTATCATAAGAAATTAAGGTTTGATCCCCAGTACTGCAGACTGAGCCAGCCCCACCCTCAGGCATGCTGAACCAGTGACCAAGTCCAGGTGTGGTGGCTCGTGCCTGTAATCCCAGCACTGGGGAGGCTGAAAGAGTAGGATCACTACAAGTCTGATCTGTGTAGTGAAACCCTGTACCAAATATAGTAAGAAAAGAAATTAAGTAACTCCAGAGGAGGAAGAAGAAAGTTGATAAGCATTAATCAGGGTTAGGATTATAGTATCTTTTGAGCAGCTCCCATGCTAACTGAGCCAAGAGATAGTAACATAGAGCAGTCTCTGTGACCTCTTACGTCCCTCAGCTGCTGAGCATGTCTAGTGAATATTGCACCTTCCAGTGGGTTTCCACATGGACCAAGTAACATAAATGGAAGGTAGACAGAAATGGTCAAGTGCAAGTTCACCAGTTTGAGAAAACAAAGCTCTGAATTGCGAAAGGCCTGGGCCTGTTTTTTAACTTCCGTAATAGGATGACTGCTGTAAGAGGAGAGGAAGAAAAAAATTTTAAAAAAAGAGGAGAGGAAGACCTAGATACCACCACGAAAGCAGCTCAAGATAAAACATGAAATACTAAACTGTTACATACCACCTGTCTTCAAGATGTCCCTGGACATTATAAAGATGGATTGGTGCTTTGTATTGTTCTCAGGACTTTTTTTTTTGTAATTTACTATTTTCCAAAAAGATTTCAAAATGAGTTATATGAATTATACTGGTAATGGGGATAAAAGAGGGATTTTTTTTTTTTTTTAGAAGAGGAAGCAGGTTAGAAGCATGGCTTTCATACTCAGTTGATTTCTTCTGCCAGGAGTTCAGCTCCCATCTCTCAGGTTTCCAGGAAAAGTGGGAGACGGTGCTAAGCCCTGTGCTTCATCAGGAGGATGCCATAGGCCTTCCTAGAGACTGTTGAAAGGTGCTATGCAAGCACTAACCAAAGAGACAGAATGGTCTCACCAACTTGACCTTAGTACATGCTCTTATACTGGACTCCACGAGGCAGCAAAGCTGCACTGGAGACTCCAGTGATATCCAAGGCACTGCCCCTTGAAGATGTGACTTGAGCTAAGTACAAAGCTCTTCATAGTCACTAGATTGTCCTGTACAAGACTAATCTTTGGGTCACTCCTGGGAAGCAGGTAGGAGGGATACTCCGGGGCTACATGAAGCCCACAGAGTTCTTCCAAGGACAGCTTGTTCACCCAGGGTACATGGTAGGAGGGCCTGGGTTCTACACTGAGGCAGGAGGTCCTTGCTGTGCGCATCACCCAGCAGGACTGCAAGGCAGGGTTAGAGTGAAAGCATCACAAGATAGTATACCTGTAATTTGGGGTCATATACCCCACTGTACATGAGGAACACAAGACATCCAGGTTTGTGGCATACAAGAAAAATAGTGCAGAACCCAAGCTACCTGCATCTGAGCACCACAGTCCTGTAGTGTGGACACACCTGAGAGAGCTGGGAAGGTCTTCAGTGCCATGAAAAACAGAGTAACTTCCTAAGCCAACCTTCTGCAGATACACCATAGCTCCCTTCCTGGGATATACACCCTAGGTCCATTCCTTGTTCTGGGTGCTGTGTGCTAGTGTTGTAAAACAGAAGCTGGAACCCAGCTGCTGTTTTCACAAGCCACTCATCTTGACCCATTCAGAACTTCTTTCCCTATTTGTCTCATGCACAAATCAGTGAGATCAGAGACCATAAAAGAACTGAGCAACAGGTGGTACATGCTGATAATCCCAGCAGTGGAGGCTGAGGCAGGAGGATCGCTGTGATTTCAAGGCCACCCCTAGCTACATACTGGCTCAAAACAAGTCTGAACTCTGCAACAAGACCATGTATCCAAAAAAAAAAAAAGGCTGAGGACATACCTCAGTGGCACAAGTGACTGCCTGGCAAAATCAAGGTCCCAAGTTTGATTCCTGGCACACACAAAAAGAAGTGGAATATAACAGAACAAAGAGGCCCTGACAAAGAGGAAGCAAACAGAAAAGGTTGAAAAAGGTCCACAGAGAAAACCCAGTGGGAGATATGTTCAAGTCCTGGACTATATACCACATCCCCATTTGAAGAGATGACACTACGGCCTAGATGACAGGGCTGCATGCTTAGCTGCACTCATACTAGGGAATTAGATGCAGCAAGGAGGGAGCCAGCCCCTATGGTTACCCATACTGGCAGGTCCATTCATTCATCTCTGATCCTCCCACTTGAGTGATACATACATGGGTAGTGATGTCACTGTTGGGCTTCTGTGTACTGCATCTGCATGGGCCAATGGATTAATTGATGGACCAATCACATCCTCAAAGGGCCTCAGGAAGGAGAGAATAAGAAAACTTGGGTATTGTGTGTCTGATGTGGTACCAGGTATCACAGAAAGAACCAAGAAGGGAAAAGGAGAAAGGAAGAAGGTGGGAAGAGAACAAGGAGACTGACATACATTGTTACATGACAATTGAAATATTGTCAGAAGTCCCAGCTTCTATCTCCTGAAGACTAAAGAAGTGCTACTCTGGCTGTGTTGAGCTTGTACATCTCAGGCCTCCTTCCTTTATACACAGTGTGCCTTTCCCAGAAAGTGCAGTTTTTCACAGAGGTGTCCAGTGTGTGAGAGGCAGGTAGATAAGAGGCAGAAAGGAATTTTTCCAAAAGTTAAAATAAAGGTTTGGAAAATCCTAAAAAAAAAAAAATTGGAAATAGCACTGCATGTGCTGGCTGAATATGTCTGGTACACCATGTGACATCTGATGTTCATGTTTCAGGCCCATACCAATAGTAGCTTCCTGCGGTCCTTTGGAGCTGCTTCCTTTCAGGGTAGAGGGATGGGTCTTTTATCACCCAAGGGCCTCCTGAGTATGGCATTGGTGCCCAGAAATGGTAATGGAGTAAAGAAATGGGCATTAATACAGAGACCTACCTCGCCCTAGGGAAAGCAAGGAGCCTGCCCTTCAGCTTATTGCTCCTCTTGGTAGCCTCCAGGCTTTTTGAGCCTCTCCATTTGTTCTCTGTACTTTCCCTTCTTCTTCATTAGCATCTTTTCTCCCCCTGCCTGGCCATCTCACCCCAGCACTAGGACTCTAGGTTTGCTTGACAACAGGTAATAGCAGGCGTTTCCTTGTCCTGTGACAGGACATCCTGGCGCCCCATAGTCTCTCTCTGGCTTTAAAACAGACCCAAGCACAGGAAAAAACCCAGTGCTAAAATTAGCAGTGTGATAGAAGAAAGGCACATAGCTGCTCTCTGTACTGTTTGTCAATGAAATGAGTCTAAACAGGCCAAATGCATTTCCTTTTTGGGCAAAACAGACTTGTGGGTGAATGTCAGACACCAAGAAGCAAGGCAGCATGAGAAGCAAAAGAAACTAGCTGAGCCACCCAGGCCCACTGCTCAGCACTCTGGATTTTTCCACTGGCATCCACCTGTCTGAGGGTTTTTGAATAGAGACTGGTCCAGCTTTTCAGAAATCATACTGGACTAAAAATACTCAGAGATGGAGTCTGGTACCCCTGGATACCCCTTCACATATACTGATAGGGCCCTAAAAGGCTGTTAGCGCTTCTACCCCAGGCCTACTAAAAAACAAGTCAGCTTTTGTTCATGGAGGGCTTTTCCCCATTTTTGATTTTTAAAAAATACATTATTTGGGAGCAACATTCTCTTCTCCTGGAACAAATTTCATCTTTTTAAAATCTTCCATTTCCTTCTTAGAGGGATGGAATTTCAGATAGTTGCACATGCTGGAGGTCCATGGCTTCACCAAGAATAAGCAATCCTTTTTCTGTTTTATGGCTGTAAGTCAGCAGAAGACAAAGTGGGTAACTTTCCTAAACATGTGCTATCATTCAGAACATTTGTGTTTTTACCCTCTGTTGTAGGGGAAAGAAGGCAGAATTAATCCTCTCTCACATTTCACATTTCTCACTTTCTCTGGGCCAGTCAGAGCAGGTACAAATGACTCCATTCTGTAGTTGTTTTTAGGGATTTGTCCAAGTTTATATCTGCTAAGATGTAGTTCCACATCTTTTGCCACCAAGCCCTGCTCTTCCACCAGGACTTCAGTACACCTTCCCTCCTCTGACCAAGCTTTGGGAAGTGACTTGCCCAGGACTTCTATTCATAGTGCTCAGGAGCCCAGTTTCCTGACTTCCATCAGGGCACTTCCCAGCACATGAATACCTGTCAACCCCATTCTGAAAATTGCATTTCTCAAGAAACACAGGGGCCCAGGACCCATTATTCCTAGAATGATTCACTTCAGACTTCCTGTCATTTCCTCTTTTAGAATCATACATTTGACACTGCTGCTGTTCACCACAAAGAAAAGGCTCCCTCTATCTCCATTGACCAGACCAAGAGCTGGCTCTCCCTTCTCCTAGTTGACCATGATCCTTTGAGCCCACAGGTAGAGAGAGATCCTTTGTCATTGAGGGTCACAGGTAGATGGTTGCCATGGTTTCCAACCCCTGTCCAGACCCGCCTAGCACAAGTTCATAGATTCATTTCTGACTGCCACTGCTTTTGACATTTAAAAACAGCATGAGCCGGGCGTGGTGGCGCATGCTTGTAATCCCAGCACTTGGGAGGCTGAGGCAGGAGGATTGTTGTGAGTTCGAGACCAGCCTGAACTACAAAGTGAGCTTAAGGCCAGCCTGAACTGCATAGTGAGACCCTGTCTCAAAAAGACAAAAAAAAAAAAAAAAAAAAATAGCATGATATTCTGCCCTGTCCCATTTTGCTCGCAGGAGGTCCTACCCAGGCAGTGGGGATGGTGTTGCAGCCCAGGTGTTTAGAGGAGTCTCTGCTCTTCATGTTCCAGTGATGCTTCAGGCTGGGCTTCCTGAACTCACCCTCAAGGGAGCCCTTGCCTCCAGGGAGATCAAGTTAGAGTTGCATCTGCATTAATAGCCAGATTAGGAGAATGGGTATGTGCCTGCACCTTTTCTGCTCTTATACAATCTATTCTCATTTTGCCTTTTGTTCTCAAGAAGGGCCTGTACTGGCCCCAGGTAGAGCCTCCGGGAGTTATTCTCACTTTAGAACCTACAGTCTGACCTCACTGCCACTTGCCTGTTGAGGGGAAGCAGGAGACTGGCATGAGGCCTGAGGTCTCGCGCTTCTCCCCATAACAGACTGACTCTGCCAGCCAACAGGAACAGTGGAAAGATAAGTGAGAATGATCTCAGAAGGCTTGGAAAAGCAAAGTAGGTCATTCCAGTGGTTAGTTTCTTTTTGAATGGAAAGAAATGGAGGCATAATCGAAAGCCAAGTAGTTACATTCTCAAGCTGCTAGACCTTGGATACCTATTCCTCCCTTGATTTACCTTTATGACATGGGACTGCCTATGTCAGTGTTTAGAGGGACAGCCTGCTGATTCCCTTTAAGCTACCCCATGGCACCAGAGGTCCCAACAGGCCTGCCAGCCACTGTGACCAGCCAGTATACTTACTTGCCAACTGGAATGCAGCAGCCATGGCCTCCTCCCAGCACTGGGACTCAGGTGACATCAGAGTCAGGCCCATCAGCCCCAGGACAAAGGTGAGTTGACCCACAGCCAGCGCTGCTGTGGCTACCAGGTTGCAGGCACGCATCATGTCAAACTGTACTGTGTGGCAAGAAGGAGAAGGAAGCAGGTGATAAATGAGGGTAGGCCCGGCCTTCAGCTTCCAAGATGGCTACTCCCTGTCTGGCTGTCTGCTAGGCTTTCATTGGGTAGAATGTTCTGGGAGCACCTCACCCTTCCTCAGGCCCAGTACTGCCTATACAATTTCCTACCCTGTAAGGGCCCCTCACAACTCCAGCTTGGCAGAATCCCACTGGGGACTGGCCCTTCACTGTGATTTCTTCTTGTTGGGACAGCTGTTCCATAAAAGCACTACAGAGTGGGTTGCAAATGGGAAGGGGAGTCAATGCTGGCAGTGCAGTTTCCTGCTTCATGTATCCCTCAGAGTGCCTACCGTAACCATCTCTTAAGGTCAGCCTTTCTGAGTCCTGAGAGTCCCATGCTGTTGCTGCTCCTTCCTTACAGGGTAAGGACTTGGACTCTTGATATTAAATGACTTGTCTGGGCCTCTTTCAGTCAGTACCCCAGCACATCCTTGTTATCATCCTGCAACTAGAGTAGTCCCTGAGCTTTGCCCTACCTTTTTCTTTGCTTCTCACCCCCACCTTGCCATGAGCTAAAGGTGGAAAAGCTGAAGTAGGAGGTCATTGTCTTCAGAAGTTGCTAATTGCAGGTCTGGCTGACATGCTCTCTGCCATCAATATTCTATGCAGAAGCAAGTCTTGGTGTCCTTTGTTTATATACTCCAGTTTATTTCACAATCTATAGCAACTCTGTGGACCACAGGGAGATAACAGGGACTATGCTTGGAAGCTAGAGGCTGGGCATGTTTCTGAACAACCTGAGTGTACTTCTTATGATTGAGCAGTAGGTAAGAGGTTGATTCACAAAGTTAAACTGTTGCAAATAGTGACACTTCAAAACACTAGCCTTGAGGTTTCTAGGTGTTCATCTAGAAGTTTGAAAGAGAAAGACTGTTGATTTTTAAAATTAGGTAACTGAAAATGTTACCACGGGTAAGAACCAAGCAAGAACAAGCAAAATCTAGAGTTCTGAAGGACTTTCCTCTTGGATGACCGCTGATTGTCATTCTGGCTGAGATGGGCCCAGGAGCTGACCAGAGCTCATGCTGTTTTTGTGACTGAGCAGGGCCAACAAGAAAGGCCCTGCTTCCAGGGACTTATTAGGTGCTCAGCCTGCTCCTTAGAGCTTTGATGGGTGGGAGCAAGTTGGCAATGGTATACTCAAGCATGGGTAGATGAGTGGAATTGAGCCCAGGGGCATTCTTCCTCCACTGAGCTATAATAGGATTTCACTGAGTTTTAAGCCTGCCCTCAAACTTCTGATTCCTTTGCTTCAACCTCCTGAGCAGCTGGAATTCTAGGTATGTGCCACTTCACCTGGCTTGAGGGGTTATTTTGAACTACTGTTGCCAGTATCAACAATTCTAAACATCATATTATCTCCCCCAGTATGAGAAGCTGAAAGAGTAAATAAGATACAAAATGTATAATAGATATTGTAAAATGGGGGAAAACTTCAAAAGGAAACACAAACTGGGATGGGAGAATGGAGAAAAGAGAGAAGGAAAAAGCAAAAAACAATATGACATTAAGATAATTATACTATTCCTCTTAGTTCATTGAAAAGAAAGGTTTATGCTAATATTGTTTGGATAATTAAATGTCAATATCTTGTATTCTGAGTAATTAAAAGATAACAATTCACAGTGTTTTAACCATTATTACCCACCTATTGTCTTGTTTTGAAATTTTTATTTTTTCCTCCTAAAAAAAGCAACAGTTTCATAAGGTTCTACCTAAGTGTTTATTGAGATGCAGTGTAGGTTGACAGTTGCTCAATACTGTCAGTCTGGGTTGGGTACAGCACCTGCATGGTAAGCACAAGATCCTGAGTATAATTTTAGGTAGCAAGAAAAAAGCTCAGCTCTCAGCTCAGCATCAACCTCTCCTCCCATTTTGTGCTAGACCTGGGCACACAACAGACAACTCTACTTGCTTACTGTCTCTGATAATCTACCATCTCTCTCATAGCCAAGCCTCTGGCTTCCCTCACCTGCACAGCGAAGGCAGACCCACAAGATAATGGGTTACCACCGAGAGTGGTGTAATGTTCCAAGAACATATGCAGGCCTTTCCAGACATGGTGGTGCATGCCTGTAATCCCAGCACTCCAAAGAGGCTGAAGCAGGAGGATTGCTGTGAGTTTGAGGCCAACATACTCTATATACTGAGTTCAAGACCAGGCTGCACTACATAGCTAGACCCTGTCTCAAAAAAAAAGAAAAAAAGGACGAGGAGGAGAAAGGGAAGATATGCAGGCTTCAAAGTAAGAGTCTTCAAGCCTCAGAAGTGTCCTCCAACTGGTCAGAGATGTCTGCTCACTTCCTCACTTTGGCCTTGCTCTTGTGAGTAGCTATGTCCTTACCACCCAAATCACTGACAGAAACTGTAGGAAAAACATCTATGTGCTGGGTGGGCAGGAACATGAGCACTGAGCGTTTACTTAAAGCCCCTTGAAGTATGGTCTCCTTTCTTTCAGTTCTTTCTTGGATCACTAAACCAGCATTAGTGAAAGTTACCACCCTACGTGAGTAGGGCAAGGATGTGCTCATGGGACCCTGTGAATTGAGACCATTGTTTCTGCCTATGGCTCTATAGGTATCCACCTGTCTTCACCCAAGATAGGGTCATGCTCCTTACCATCTTGTCTATATTTAGGCTATGGAGTCCCAGTCTTTCATGGTTTTGTGCTACTTCTCTCCACCAAGGGTTTGCCTATTTTGCCCTTTGCATTTTGAGAAGCTTCCTCTATGCTGACCCTTTTTGTCATCTGGAGCTGGAGGAGCCATTCCCATACGCTAAGCTTTTTCTGGCATGTACACTGTAATCTGGTATGTAACTAGCCCTGAGGCAAGTAGGCCTTATTCATATACTACATATGTAACAAGTGTGGGTTAGATATGGTGACACATGCCTATAATCCCAGAACACTGGAGGCTGAGAATCTGAAATCTGAGGCCAGCCTGAGCTATGTGGTAAATCCTAGGTCAGCCTAGGACAGAGAGAGACCTTCTCTCAAGAAAACAAGCAAAAAAATAAAAGAGCTGCATGTGTATGATGCTCCCAAACTGCTAAACAGCAGTCCAGACGCAGTGACCCAGTAGGTATGCCACAAGAGAAAGATGGGAGCTGCTGAACAGGGCAGCAGTCACCACATGCTAGACTCTTGCTTTGCTAGAGGACCAATGGCATTGCCTATCTCCCTTACTGTGTTTTGTTTTGTTTTGTTTTGTTTTGTTTTTTGCAGAACCAGGGACTGAACTCAGACCCTTGCGCTTGCCAGGGAAGCACTTATTCCACTGAGCCATCTTTCCCTTACTGTTTTTATAATAAAGCAGGCAACTACTAGAAGGCTTCATCCCTCATAGTAACCACAAAACATAACTTAGATTGCTAGAGACCTTCACACACCTGTGTGATGATTTAGGAAAAGAGGTGACACAGACAGGCTGAGAATGGCCTGGTCTGATGGTCAAGAAGCTCCTAGCACAGCGTGGTCAGGTAAGCCCATCCTCCCTGGCTCAGGCACACTTAGACAAAGGTGACACTGGCATCCATAATGGTGTAGCGAGGAGTGGAAACTGACAGAGCTATAAATGTAAAAGATGGTTAAGAACGTTTCTCAGGAAAAAAAAAATGTGCCTTGAGCTGTGGTATGACAGCCTGTGGCATAGGACTCAAATGCAGCACTGTATGTATGAGGCATGGGACATTGGGAAGCCAAGGTCAGAACATCCTGACCTTCAAGACTGAGGGGACCAGTCTGGGGGTCCCCTCAGTCTTTGAAGTAAGGATGTTTTGGCAGCTGGGGGTAAGATCAGTTTGCCAGATCTTTCTTGGAGGCTTACACTGCTTCCCAACTCTCTCTAACCAGTAGTCACATGCTGCATTCAGGAGGCCCAGTCCAGGCTTTCAAGTCTAAAGGAGGCCTTGCCTACATGTTAGGGCTGTGTACCCCAAAGGCTCTTTCCAGTACAATCTGGTCAAATGTGACTATAGCATATTGTTGTTCTTTATGATGCTCCTTGAGTTTTACACAACATTCTTTATATATGCCAATTACGTGACACTCCAGAAATTCTGCTACTTTAAAAGATGGTAGAATTGGAGAAGTGTTAAAATGTGTAGTGTTGACAGTACAAGAATAGCCAAGCTGGCATTCTAGGTCCTTTCTGGAAGGCCAGGAGAAGCCTGAATGAATAAGGAAGGACTGGGCTAGCCAGGAGAAGTGGCATGAGGACTTCCATGCATGGTGTATGGGTCAGGGAGGCCAGAAAACAGTGCTTCAGAGCTAGGAAGGCAGCTCAGACCCACCCCTGGCCAGTCCTTCTGCCCTTGGCCCTCCTATCCTCCTCTTCCTCTTTGTCTGGCTTTTTGTTTTACTGGCTGCTTCAAGCATGTAGCACTTTGCTACATGCCATGGCAGGTACTCTGAGAACCCAACCACCCCACAGTCCCTTGCCCCATGTGGTTCCCTGCCTATGGCTCACTGCAGGGAACACTCGCAAAATACCATGCTATTTGAGAAAGGATGTGCTCTGCATGGAATTGCCCTTCTTAGCCCCAATCCTATCCACCCCAGAGGGCTACTGTGCCTTTCATCTGTTCGTATGTACCCAAATGGTCCCTGTGAAAATGTGGCAAGCCAAATGCCCACCCAGCCAGCATGTCTGGTCAGGGATATTTGATGTCTTTCATGGCATGAGGGTAAATGGAAATGCTCGGGGTCTCCTGAGAACAGGAGTGGGGGCTGTCCCCGAGGGAGAGCTCATCTGTTTTCAAGGTTTGACTGCATGTTTATCTGTTTATCTATTCTTGCTTGGCTTGGGTGTATGGCAGAATGTGTGAACTGTGGGATCACAAAATGAATGTAAAAGATGATGGAGAGTGAGAGCCAGAGAATGAGACCAACCCTGGATTCAAGTAGTGAGATGGACCCCACATTTCTAGTTCCCTAGCTCTTCACAGGGAAGAGACCCTTGCCAGTCATAAAAGCCAAGATGGCCACAGGGTGTAGAATGGTTAGCTGGTAGGAAATTGTGCCACCCTTCTCAGGCCATACCCTGAGTATGAGAGTAGAACAGGACTTAGACCCAGCACTCAGAATACCTATGGACACAGAGCATCCAACCAGAGTTGGCCCACATGCTTGCTCCCTGTCCCCTAGAAGGGTCCTCAGGTCATATGGAGCAGCAGATATCCCTTCCAGGGAGCCTAGAGTTACATCTGGAGACTCTAAGGATATTTCTCAGGCCTATGGAAAACAAGGTGTAGGTTATGTGACCTGTCCTGTACTCTCACTGTGCCCTATAGTAGTTCTTAGGATGGAATTGTAAGGAAAACCCACAGCCCTGCAACACTGGCTGACATGCTGGCTATGTGTGTTGGAGGATTTTATAAAGAACTACAGCTCCACATGAAAAAGAATGTTACCTCTAAGCTGACTCCCTTGTTCACCTTTCCCCTTCTTGAAGGGCCAATTTTAAGACCCACTTGGACTGTCTAGGGGGAGCTATTGCATGAGTGTTTTATGGCTAACCACAGGCATGATTTAAGGTAGGGGCAGGTTACTGGCCATCTGTCCAGCTGGGCACAGAGGAGCATGTGAGTTAGAACAGTGAGTTTATCACTAAGCTGTGTAACTGGAAGAGGTTTCAGTGCTGAGAGCAGCATGTAAGGCTGATTTGGAATATTTGGTACCAGAAGAATCAAACTGCATTGAGGGGAGAAGATAAAAACCAATGTCATTGCCTCCCCCTTGAGATCACTTACAGAGCCATACAGCCCATGGCCTAAGCACATGGATTAGGACCTGCAATTTCTTCTCAGGAAATGCTGACTTACAGGTGTCTGTTCAGTCTCACTGTTTTGTCAGCAACCAGAGTTATCCATTTAGCTTGTTTTCCTAAGTTCTGTCCCATCTGAAAACCCAAGAAGCTTTCAGTGGCATTTCCATTGTTTGAACAAATAGTTGTAACTTAAGTTCATTGAGGGTCTGTCATTACAAATACCATATTAACTGCAAAAGAGTACTTAAAGAATTGCCATAGGAGCTTATGAGGTGTTTGGAGCTTGGCAGCAGATTGAAAACAGGGGGATCTTTGAGGGCTTAAGGAACGCAGGTGAACAGGATACATGAAACAGCCAAAGCCACCATATGATCACAGGGACTCAGGCTGGAAGAAGCAGAGGGGCCGTGTGTGTCCCACTGGCCTATAGTGACCAATCACAGAAGTGGAAATGGATAGCTTCATAAGATGCTCCAGGGCTACATAACCTCCCCTGTGATTTCTAAGATTCAAGAGGCACACAGAGGGAAGTAGTACCATATTTTTAGCTGCCAGAGGATATGTGGACCATCTGGGGGCCTTGAGACCCAGACAGAGCTGAGCCTGAATGGGACTCTCCCTGAAGGTGGGCCATCGCTGGCCCCAGAGCACAGAGATGCCTGGGGCTATATCCTGGCCTCCTGATCACCAAGGCCTCCAGGGCTATGCAAAGCCAAAGCCCATGTGAGCGACTTAGGCACAGAGCCATGGGGTTCCTGGATTTCCTCTTAGTCAAAATAATCATAAAATTCAGAGAAAGGGCTTTCTGCTGACTCATCACACAGATACCCAAGATCAGCTCTACTTATCCAGCTTCCCACAAACACTGAGTTTTGATAGCTTGTAGAAATTTTGAAAATGTTCATATGCTTAGAAATTTCTCTAAAAGTTATTGCCCCTTCTCTGTGGAGGATGAGGGAGGAGGCCTACCAGTTCTTTTTTTAGCCTCTATTTCTTTGCCTGTGAAATGGGAATGATGTCCCACAGCCCAAGCTCTAAGATAAAGGGCAAATGTCAGTCATATGCAGCACATTATTCCAGGGTGGCCAGGATTTCCTCTGGGCACAGAAAAGATGCCTCTTCTAAGCCTCATGTTTGTTAAATAGCAATGTTGCCTTCAGCACAGGAACAACTCAACCTTGAGAGTTGAGTTCTGCAATAGGACTGGGGTACCTATAAGTCAGGCCCCCATAAGCATTCTTAAAGAGCCATCATCCAGCAAGAGCTCCAGGTCAGTAGATGTGGCTCCCTTCAGCTGCATATTAGATAGCAAGTATGTTCATATTTGTGCCATCAAACAAAATCCAGGGTCCTGCTTCCAGGACTGTAAACAGACTTTAGGACAACAGGGGAGGCACCTTGCCCACTGCTATTAATAGTCTCTCTCAGTCCCTTTCCATACATCTCAGCCATTGTTAGTTCACAGCAGTCTCCCTGCTTATATTTTTTAAAGGTCCTGACTACCATGGGCATAAAGTTAGACTCAGTCATATCTTCAGGCTTTTGGTTGGTTGGTTGGGTTTGTTTTGGCTCTAGGAATCAAACTCAGGACCTTGTGCTTGCCAGGCAGGCACTTATGCTGCTGAGTTATATCCCCTGCCCTGATCACATTTTCTTACTCTTCTGTGTTTATTTTGCATATTTAATATTTATTTTCAGCCAAGGAGAATCTTTCCTTTACTTGCCCATCCTATAGCTATGTATAACATCAGAGAGAAATCCCCCACCATGTAAAATGACTTTCCTGCAGGAGTTTAGAAACAGTCTGGAATGAACAGAAAAATATGCATGCAGCCTTGCTTGCCAGTGTAAGGGTGGGCATGAGGCCTAGCTTTCCTATCCTCTGCTGGCCTGGGTTGAGCCTCCCCTTAGCCAACCCCTCAGAAGGTGACAGAAACACAAGCAGACTTACGTTTGACAGTGCCTCGAGACTCCTGGAAACCTGCCGACTCCGAACCCCAGCCCAGCACCTCGCAGTCCTGTGTGTCCACCTGCCCAGTTCTAGCCCCAGGACTAGGGCCTCCCCGGCCCTTGTCCACCAGCCAGCAGGACCTCCACAGTCCCACACTGCGCTTGCGCCCATCCTCCAATGTCTGGTACACCCAGTTGGGGGTAAAGGCAGCTGCATTGTTGAGGATAAGGGAAACCAAGGCCACCAACACAGCTATGGCCACAAGTTTCTGGACAGTCATAGCTGACTGCCAGTGCTGTCCATTTATCTCGGAGAGAATCCCAAGTCCCAGTCAGCTGCTGTGCATCCAGGGAAAACCACGATGTTACTAGAGGCAGCTAGAGAACATCACCGCTCATTCTCGAAGGCAGTATAACAGTTCCCACCAGGCACACAGAAACAGCAGCTGTATGGGGACAGGGCCATGGGACAGGTCCAGGTGAGCCGTTCACGGCCCTGCCTTATCCTCCCTCCTGCACCTGGAGTAAAGCCAGGCCTGTGCTGAAGCCAGTTGCAGCGAGGCCCATGTTGGGGAAGAAACCGGGGCACCAGCAAGAATCCAGAGTTGTGAGTATGCCGTCTTTCTGGGAACCAGAGGCAATGGAGGCCACAAACATGCACCTCTTCTGCCTGCAGCAGCAAAAAAGAGAAACTAACTTGAGAGGCAAGCACAGCGTAGGAATCGGACTCGTCACACTCCTTAGAACCTGTTGAGAAAGACACTTAGAGCCAGGCCACCACAGCAGTGCCAGTTCAGCCTGGGGCCTGTCCTGGAGCCTCCTTCACAAGTGGCAGGTCCTGGAAAACAGAGTGCCTGCTGCAAGGAAGAGCGAGTGAGAGAGAGAGAGAGGAGAGAGAGAGAGAGAGAGAAAGAGTGTGTGTGTGTGTGTGTGTGTGTGTAAGCTCGAGTTTCCCTCTGTCTCTCAGCCAGAGGAAATGGTTGTTTTTGAGGCTGTTTTTGGTGAGGGGGAGGGCGTAGCCAACTGCAACAAATAGCAGCCCTGCCATAGAGCCAGACACTAACAGGATGTGTTTCCTGATGGGAAAGGCCTGGGGAGACTTCTCAGGCCTGCTCCACCCCCCACCAGACCCCCTCCCTACCTTCCTGTCCCAGAGGAAAAGCCAGGGATGTGGGCTTGGACACTTGGCTTACCTGTCAACTTCTAAGCCAGGCCAGCTGCTAGGCTAGGGACCTGGCAATTCCACAGACACCATAGGCAGTCAGGATCCTGAGGAACCAGGCGCCCCATCATCAAGGCATTCCTTCTGTGTAGTAAGTGCCACAAACCCATGATGTCCTAGAGCCCTTCCGCACAGTGATTCTGCCTTTCAGTGGAGACATGAGTGCTGGGAGGGAGAGGGATGCAACACAGTGGAGAAGCACTAGTTAGGCAGGCTATTGCCTGCTGGCGGAAAGGGAGACCTCAAGGCCTAACAGGCCTCAAAGAAGCAAGTGTACCCAAACCTGACAGGGCAGAGGCTCCCTTGAAGAACTGGCTATGTTTGACCATGGATGGTAGCAAGAAAGAGTAGGATTCTAAACTACTGGAGGTGGGGTATCATGCAGGACTTGAGACAGAGCCACTTGTAGTTTTTGTCTGGCCATACTTGCTGTTTTTGTGACAGTCACTCCTTTGAGGCCAGACAAGAAATTAGGGCTATGGCCTAGTGTGCTGTTATGCTGCCAGGCAAAGCTTAAGCTACTAAAAGCTGGAACAAGTCCATTCTCAGAACCTTTCAGTGCTAGAGGACAGATATTGGAGGAGGGTTTAATGCTCTGTGTTCTATCTCTGGAGATGCTGATCCAGCATAGGACTACCATACTACCAGGAATCTGAAGATATATTAATAAATAGAGACATGGGTGCTATATTCATCTACATTGTTCTCAAGTGCAGGCACCCAAGATGTTCAGATATGAAGAGTTCTGTTGCCAGTGCTTGCTTGAGCGGCACATATACTAAAGAGTTCTGTTACCAGGTAGGCCCTGGTCATTATAGCACAGCCTTCTGATCCTTTTCTGACTTGCACACTGCCATATTGAGCTCTGGTCAAGTGGCTACCCAAAAACTCACCCCCACACACGTACTTCCTAGGGTCACTATCTTGTTCAAATATGGTTCTTCATGTCCACATGAAAAGTCAGGCTTTATTGTAAAGTTAGTTTATGTTCCTGACCAGCACTTGACAAATCTTTGTGAGAAACATCTGTCCCATCAGTTCTCCAAGGGAATTTATGTACATATCTTATTTAGCACCTTACCTACTGAAGTTTCCTTTTTTTTTTTTTTTTTTTTTGTCTTTTTTGAGACAGGGTCTCGCTATGCAGTTCAGGCTGGCTTTAAGCTCACTTTGTAGCTCAGGCTGGTCTCGAACTCACAACAATCCTCCTGCCTCAGCCTCCCGAGTGCTGGGATTACAAGCATGCGCCACCACGCCCGGCTTAAATGCAACATCCTTTTTTTTTTTTTTTTTGGCAGAACCAGGGACTGAACTCAGGCTGTTGCACTTGCCAGGGAAGTGCTTATTCCACTGAGCCATCTCCCTGGCCCCCTACTGAAGTTTCTAATGGATACTTCTGCTTTCCCTTCAAGGAAGTTGGTGTTATGTCATGTTCTTTCATTTCAGCCTCTGTAATCAAGTTATTAGCTGCAAAAATTTGGTAAAGAGTGCAGAACACTATGGCACTATTTTTCCTCTGCTTTCCCTGTGGTTCAGAAAACTTTTGGGTGAAACATCTGCAGTCTTTCCAGCACACAAACACACACACACACCAAACATTTGGAATGCAGTGTCGCCAACACTCAGCATTCCTAAGCACATAGCACAGCAGATGCCCTTTTTTTTTTCTTTTTTTTTGGGGGGGGGTGTACTGGAGATTGAACTCAGAAACTTGTGCTTGTCATTGTGCCACTGAGCTATCTCCCCAGCCCAATACCTTTATTTTATTTGTTTGTTTTTGTGGAACAAAGGATTGAACTCAGACCCTTGTGCTTGTCAGGGAAGTGCTTATTCTACTGAGCTATCTCCCAGGTCCCTTAATATGTTTAAAAAGAAAATTTTCCCATAAGTGTCCATAAGGAAGGATCAATTTCCCTACATAATTAGATCTTTTTTTTTTTTTTTTTTTTTTTTGTCTTATATGGCTAATTTTCAGTGAGGAGCAAGCACGGTGTTTCAAAACCCAGAAGACAGACTGTCCCAAACATAGCCCTTGGGCTCCTCTACTTGTCTTTTCTGCAGCTCAGAAAAGCTAAAGCCTGGCTTCTATTCATAGAGGATGGCCAGTGGTATCCTCATTCACTCCCAGGTGGCAGGACTCTGAATGTCCCAGTGCATAACCACCAGCATTGGTCACCTTGCACTTCCAGGGGCCCTGTCAGGCCTCCAGGTCACTGTGTTGCAATCTATGCACAGGAGAACAGCAGACCCAAGAACAGAATTTAAGTTAGGAAAGGACCCTTCCTGAGGTATAATGCTATCCTCAACAGTATCTGAAACTGTCATGTAACCACTTGGCACGGGGCAGATATTCAACAGACCTAAAGACAGGCCAGGGTCCTCTATTCCTCCGTGAAAACCCTTTCCTATTCTTCTTGCTGTTTACTGGCTTTGGTTGTGCCTTGTAATCTGACTGCAGCTCCTCCATGTGCATCTTCTCCCTCCTTGGACAAACAAGGAGCATCACTCAGGGCAGAGAAGCAACAGGGAATTGAGCAGAAGCAAGCATGCTATAAGTAGAGGCTCAGTTTCCTGCTGTCCTGACTCAACATGTCCAGCCAAGCTTCTGAAGAACTTGTGTTCTTCCAGAAACCAGGACCATCTTGAGGCTGTTCCCTCCTCCACAGCAGCATCTGCTTCTCATTTTAAGTGCCTGGGAGCTGATGAAATGCAGATGTGATTGCTTTCCACAGACTGGCTTGGACAACAGGAAATTCTCAAGACTTGGACAGGACTGGGGAGGGGATATCTATTTCTTGGAATGTATGTCAGATTCACAAAGCCCAGAACTTCACCCTGGAGTTATAGCTGTTCCCTTTCTCAGCAAGTTGTATGGCAAAAGAATGTCAGGAATTGCATGGGGGCTGAGACCATCCTGGGTCAGGAGGAGGCAGTTGCTGAGAGCACAGCATAGTTTTGTGGAGGAAATTTGCAGCTGTCTTTTTGGGTCTAAGCCCTTCCAACAGGTCTGGGCTCAGCTTAATGAGGAGCACTGCCCTCCCCATGGTTTGTGCATAAGGCCCTAATCCTGCCCTAGCAATTGAAGGGCCTTCCCACCTCAATTTGCTTGGCTGGGGGCTGTACTTCCACTCCATCATAACCCTCGCTTGATGGAGACTTTCATTCCCTGTGAAGATCAGTGTCCAAATAGCAGTGCATCTCAGTGACATGGACAGATTTTTGTCACACAATGTCAGGGTGATACCAAGCCAGGTCTGTAGGCCTCTTGCCTCTCACCTTCTAAGGGGACAGATACTAGTGACAACCACTGCCTGCTAGAAGGAGAATGGGCAAATGCCAGCTAGTCCTGCCTACTGAGTTCCCTGCTCACTGCTTACTTAAGTCTTTTTTCAATAAGTCTTAGCCTGGCATGGTAGCACACACCTATAATCCCAGTACTCAGGAGGCTGAGGCAGAAGGATTGCCATGATTTTGAGTCTAGTCTGGGCTACTTCATGAGTTCAAGCCTGAACTACAGTGTGGAGCAAGACCCTATGTAAAAAAAAAAAAAAAAAAAAAAAAAAAAAAAAAAAAAAAAATTAATAATATCATTTGTGAAATGACTGCACATGCCTCACATACTTAGCTTGCACAGAAGACCTAGGAAGGTGGCCATGAACCCCAGCACTCACAAACCCAGGGTATGTACAGAGACTGTCTGTTCTATACATGAACATAGAATTCTGTAGAACCTACCAGAGCTGAGCAGGGAACTGAGTATTTCATTTGAGATTCCCGACTTAACACTGGACCCCATGTGCTAGCACCTCAGGATGGAAAAGAAAGACTAGATTTGAATTTTTGCTTAAAGAAAGGAGTTCAAATGCTAAGATCAGGATTTTGTGCCTAAAGTCCCTGCACGTTGACAGGTTGTTAAGGGGGAAGGAGTTGAGGACTGGAGTACTGGGCTGAATGCTTAACAGGGCCCTGTCTCCTCTGTTTGCAGTGTGGCTGTCTGGGAGAACATGGCACGTATGTGTGTGAAGACTCAGCGGCTGGATGTTGCCAAAGTGTGCCTAGGGAACATGGGCCATGCCCGTGGGGCTCGAGCACTGCGGGAAGCCGAGCAGGAGCCTGAGCTGGAGGCCAGAGTGGCCGTGCTGGCTACACAGCTAGGCATGCTGGTGAGTGGGATGGACACTACCCCAAGAGGTGGAAGAAGGAAGGTGCACATTCCTTTCCACCATCCCCAAGCTGATCCTGCCAGAAAAATGGCAGATGCTGCTGTATAGACCTTCTGCTTGGGTTTGCAGCAGAGGCTTAAAGAGCTTGGGGACCAGAAGATGGGGGAAGAGACTGGAAGATGGTGGACAGAAGTAGTTACTGGGCTTCTCTGCTTTGTGCAGCCAGAAGGTGGGGGTGGGAGGGCAGTGCTTCTGAGACCAAGTGTTAAACTCTTAAATACGAGAGGATAGAGCTTTGAGAAAACCCTGAGTTGCTGATCTCCCTCTTCCATTCTGTCAGGGATCACTATATACATCTCTCTCATTGAGGTCTAGAAAGGATGACATACCTCCAGGAGTCATATGCTGGGGGCCAAGCATATGACCCAGGATGAGGCCACAGCTTCATCTGGCTTATACATGTGGGCAATGGGGGACAGACACTCCTACTCCTAGGAGGATGGAGCAGACTGCCACCTCCACATTTGATGCATGTTGGGCACTCTGCAGAGAACCTCATCTGTCAGAGAAGCACAGGAGTTCCATGAAGACATGGCTGGGGTCAGTGGCTCCTACAAGAGATAGGCTCAGATCCCAAAACAATCAGATCTCTGTTTCATAAGTCTCACTCTCCAGCAAGACAACAGGAGTGTCATGTAGCTATGTGGCCCTTGTGTTAAACACATTAGCCTTATGTATGATGTCCATATGCCCCTAAAGTATCTGTATATCTTTGGTGTATACTGTGTATCTTTCTCTGGAATTCATGGTGATACCTTCTCCTGGGCTATGAGTTTTGAAGCATGATGCCACCATCATAGGGTACCTGGTGGCTGTCACCTTCCCTGTTAGAGCAGTCTTTCTCCAAAGTCCCATACCTGTTACCATAATGCACTCTTCATTTTTCAGGAGGATGCTGAGCAACTATACAAGAAATGTAAGCGCTATGACCTCCTGAACAAGTTCTTCCAGGCCTCAGGCCAATGGCAGAAAGCTGTGGAGGTGGCTGAGCAGTATGACCGTATGCACCTGCGCACCACCTACTACAACTATGCCAGCCACCTAGAAGCCAACAGTGACTGCAACCTGGCCCTCAGCTAGTGAGTAACCATACAGAGGCTGTGGGGTGGGTCTGGCTACTTGTGCCTCACTGAGCTAGCCAATATGGTTATCAGGATGGCTAGCATCCTCCTTGGGGAACTGTCTTGGGAACCATGGGTTCCAGGATGGAGCAGAACCAGAGACGTAAGTAAACAACCTTCTCACATCCTGACCCCATTGTCAGAACAATTGAAAAACAGCCATTCTCCTGCCATATCAGCTGTTATGGAAGACTGAGCTGGAGGCCTCTGCACATACACAGGGATCACACCTCCAGAGCAGGGACTGTGTTTAGATCCACTCCCACAGTTTGGATTTCCATGCTGTCCATGACCACAGCACACAGGCTCCAGAACTTGGCCAGGAGCAGTTGCTGAAGGCCACTTCTCTGACCTGCTGCTGTGACATGGGCTTTGATTTGTTCAAGATAGGTAGGAAGGAACAGGGTCCTCTGGTCTTCCTTCCCAGCTATGAGAAGTCGGACACCCACCGCTTTGAGGTGCCTAGGATGCTCACAGAGGACCTGCAGTCCCTGGAACTCTACATTGATAAGATGAAGGACAAGTAAGCATCCCAGTGGGACAGTACTCTGCAGTGGTCCCAGCATGCTGTGGTGCCCAGCAGGATGCTATCTTCTGCTTCTTGTAAAGAATTGGGGGCATAGCCGCTTGTATACAGATTCCTCAGGCCCTGGGCTTCTCCCCACCAGTCTCTTGTATCTCCCTTGCCCATCTGAGAATTACTAGGGGCATCATTTCCAATGGGAGGGAAACCCTGAAAGAGATCATCCCACAGGACACTGTGGCGGTGGTGGGCCCAATACTTGGAGAGTCAGTCAGAGATGGACGCTGCGCTACACTACTACGAACTGGCTCAGGACTACTTCTCCTTGGTCCGTATTCACTGCTTCCAGGGCAACATTGCAAAGGTAAGCACATCCCACAGGACCAGCCACCCAGTAGAGTGAGGCTGCTGAATGGAGATTGACTCTCCTGAATCCTTTGGGTCTTTCTAGGCTGCTGAAATAGCCAATGAGACTGGAAACTGGGCTGCATCTTATCACCTCGCACGACAATATGAGAGCCAGGAGGATGTGAAACAAGCAGTGCGCTTCTATACACGGGCACAGGCCTTCAACAATGCCATCCGCCTGTGCAAGGTACTGTGGGGTTGCCCCTGGCTGCCAGGTCAGGTGGCAGACGGTACCTTCTAGCTGTTCTCCAGGTTTATTAAGAGCATTTCCAACACAAAATTGGGAGAGTCGTACTGTGAACACTCAGGCACCACCACTGGCTTCCACTGCCTACACCACACCCTATCCACTTATCCTGTTAACCCTGCTTCTTCCATCTGACAGTGTTTGCAAAGCACATCATTGGTTATGTCCACTGTTCGGGACTCATGGGCCAATAGTAGCTCATTGCTCATGAGTTTGCAAATAAGCAGAATCATCATAAAAAATCCAAAATGTCTTTCATTTCTGGAAAGACTATGTCATGTGTTTCTTGGCAGGGGATAGTCTGTTTGTTTTTGGTGGAACCAGGGATTGAACTCAGGCCCCTGCACTTGCTAGGCAAGCACTTAATTCCACTGAGCCATCTCCCTAACCCTGTCATGTGTTTCTTATAGTACTCTATGAAATGAAACTAAAAGCATTTGCACATCTGGTTAGTAGTAGCACACATCACCTCACCATATACCAAACCAAAGGGAGCTGAACTCTCATTCAGGTACATTCACATATCCACCAACATAAGTAGGTTGAGTGCCTCAAGTGTAAACTGCCCACAGAGCCCTGCTTCTTTCTTTGCAGGAGAATGGCTTAGATGATCAGCTAATGAACTTGGCTCTGCTGAGCTCTCCAGAAGACATGATAGAGGCAGCCCGATACTATGAGGAGAAGGGTGACCAGATGGACAGGGCCGTCATGCTTTATCACAAGGTAATGAGACCAGAAGGCAGCTCCTGTCTATGGCTTTGGATCCTAAGTAGGGGGAGAGCAACAGGCCTAGCAGAGACCAGGGACATTTGCTTTTGCCAGATCCAGGAGACTCGGTTGAGTGGATTCTTGGGCCCCTGGGGCTTGAGCAACTACTCAGAATTTTATGCTATCCACAGGCTGGTCACTTCTCCAAGGCCCTGGAACTTGCCTTTGCCACCCAGCAGTTTGCTGCCCTACAGCTCATAGCAGAAGACCTAGACGAGAAGTCAGACCCTGCCCTCCTATCCCGCTGCTCAGACTTCTGCATCGAGCACAAGCAGTTTGAAAAAGCTGTGGAGCTGCTATTGGCTGCCAAAAAGGTACAGGGCTAGTAGATGCAGGCCATACACTCGGTCACTGAGGTTCCAGAGTGGGGACACACTACTGTCTCTCTTGGTTGTAGTTTCTTGAGAAAGCCTGTGCCTCTTTCCAGTACTAGAAAAGGGGACCTGAGAACAATTTCTGTGTGCACGGCACACAGACCCTGATGAGGGCAGCATTCCCACCAGTCTCACAGACCTTCTAGTCTAACCAGAAAGGTGATCTATACATACTTCTCTGTGTACAATGAAATGCACATAACACAGTTTCCCATCTTAGCTTTTTTATTTTCATCTTTAAAACAGGGTCTAACTACATTACCTTAGCTGAACTCAAACTCCTGTACTTAAGAGATTCTCCAACCTCAGTGTCCCAAGTAGCTAGGATTATAGGTGTACACTACCACATTCAGCATAACCATTTTTTAGGCCTATAGTTTAGTAATGTTAAATACATTCACATTATTATCTATAACTTTTCCACATTGCAAAATGAAACTAAACATTTAATAACTACCCATTCTTCCTCCCCCAATTCCTAACAGTCCCCACCCACTT
This sequence comes from Ctenomys sociabilis, assembly GCA_004027165.1. Classification (NCBI taxonomy): domain Eukaryota; kingdom Metazoa; phylum Chordata; class Mammalia; order Rodentia; family Ctenomyidae; genus Ctenomys; species Ctenomys sociabilis. Next base: position 22,893 of record PVKA01010004.1, read on the forward strand.
TCTCTGTCTGTGGACTTGCTTGCTATAGGAAATTTGTATAAGTGGAACTTGGCTTTTTGTGTCAAGGTGTGTTCTTTCAGCCCATGTTCTCAGGAACTCCATCTCTTCTGAGGCTGGATGCTTTTCCATTGGCTGGATATACCATGCTGTTCTTGCCTAGTCATCACAGCTCCTACATGAGCACTACCACTGTGAACACAGTGTCTTCAGGACTCTGCCTTTCATTCCTATGGTATTTACCCAGGGGTGGACTCAGTGAATCAAATGGTAACTCTGTGTTTAATTTTTTTGAGGGACTTTCAGACTTTCTCCAGCAGCTACACCATTTCACATCACTACCAGGAGTGTCAAAGACTTCCAGCTTCTCTAGAAGCTCCCAAACACATAATCTTATTTTGAAAGTAGCCAACCCAATGGGTGTGTGCATTCACTCATCTTTTTTAGGTAAATATTCTCCTTGATAGAAAGCTGGTAGAGACAAAGAAATTATTAAAAACATTTAAGATTAGCCTCCCCATATTGAAGGCTCTTTTGTTCTGCAACCAGAGATAGGTGTGCAGTTTTGTTCCCTCCTAGTGATAAAGGAATCCTTGCACCAGTGAGAAGTTATGCACCACGTTTCTGCTTAGGAAGACCTGTCACACACACATGGAGGTCCTTCCCCAGGCAGCCGGCTAACTTCATCCAACCCCAGGAGGAAGACCAAAAGGGTCTGCGAACTGGATATACACACTCTAGATTCACTGAGAAAACTTGGGTAACTCAAAATAACAAAAAAAAAAATCTGAGAATAAGAGATTATAGAAGCTCACAAATAGTGAAAGATAATACATGAAACCTAAGCCAGCTATTCTGAGGTTATGAGAAATGTTAGGAATCAAGAGCTGTCATATCTGACCATTCCTCTTGTGACAAAGGGAACTACACTGCAAGGGGAAGGGCAGGCCACCTCTGCATGGTTGGTACCCATGTAGCCATTTGAGAAAAAAGAGAGCTAATTCTGTGCTCATCTCTTGTACCACAGCAAATCCCAAATAGAACTGAAGTGCAACAGCAAAGCACCAGTTCCACATACAGCATCTCGGACAGTCTCAAGAGCAAAAGATTTTTCTAACTATGATTTAAAGCCTGTAGGTCATAGTGGGAAAGACTGGTCAACTCAACAAAATACAGGTGTACAAATAGCACTCAGGAGACTGAGGCAGAAAGAGTGTGAACATAGCAGAACCCAATTTAAAACAAAAAGGTGGAAATACTTCATGAAAAAAAACCTCCATAAATAGAGCAAAACCAAAATTGTAAAATGGGGGAAATATTTTTTTACCTAAATCCTAAAAGGTAAGCTTCTTAATATTCCTTAAAAGCTAACTATTTATCAACAACTGAAAAAGCCTAAAATCTAAAAGGAAATAAATGCTGGTGGCCTGTGAACATGAAATAACTAATTAGCCTTATTCATAATGAGAAAAACACAGATCAAAAGTCAAGAAGGCAGTCCTGATGCTGCATTTCTGTCACCCCAGCATGCAGGAGGCTGAAGGAGGAGGATCTCAAGTTTGAGGCCAGCTTGGGCAATTTAGCAAAACTCTTGTTTCAAAAGAAAAAATTTTAAAAGCAGTGGGATACAGCTCAGTGTGAAGGCCCTGGGTGTAAGCCCCATTACTGAAAAAAGAAGATATTATTTTCAGGAATTGGTCCAGTAGATGACTAGCTGAGGAACCTCATGAAGGTCTGGGGAAGCAGACATACCCCAGCACTGCCACAGGATACAGTAGGCAGCGCCTACCACAAAGAAAAAGGCACTTTCCTCTCTACCTTTCTTAGAAATGTATATTTATTTCCCATTCTGTTTTGTCATACGACAGACCTAGCATCACAGGGGTCCCATGGTAGGAATATGCTGTACCCCAAGCTATGTCCCCAGCCCTGGAATGCCTCACCACTGATATAATGTATATGTGATTTAGGTGTGCACAGGATATGCTCCACATAAGCATTTGTAACAGCATAAGATGGCAGCTCTTCTATTCATCAACAGGACTAAAACCTCTGGTTCTTTACTCTCATGGTGTAACTATGGAGCAGTCAGAAAGTTCATGTCCTGACGAAGGAGTGACCTCCAAGTCCGAAGTCTTTACCAAGACATCCCTAAGAAGGCATGGGGGGAAAAAAAGGCATGGAGGCACATGTCTGTAATCCCAGCTCTTCACAAGGCTGACAGGACCACAAATTCAAGGCCAACTTGGGCAACTTAGCAAGATCCTGTCTCCAAATTTAAAAGGGGGGGATACAGATCAGTGATAGACCACTTGCCCACTTGAGTTCACTCCCTAAAACCTAAAACCAAAGTAAAATAGACAGATTGATTTTTTTATAGTACTTGGGATTAAACCTAGGGTCTTTGCACTGAACTATGTGCCAGCCTGGTTTTTGTTTTTTGTTTTTTTTTTTTAGAGGTTTTTGTTAGAGGTAGGATCTCATTAAGGCATTAAGATACATAGATACAGATATATTCTTAAAAGGGATTATAAAAATTGCCAGTTTGCTTTTGAGAAATAAAAAATACATTCTTTTGAGTTCTACAATGTCAGTAGCATAAGGGAAAGTCCCATGAGTGACACTTTTTAAAAACATTTTATTTATTTATTTACTTATTTATTTAGTATGGTGTCTCACTAGGCATCGCAGACTTATAGTGATCCTCCTGTCTCAGCCACCCCAGCACTGGAATTATAGGTATGCATCACCATGCCCAGTGCCAGTGACTGGCCTGCACCCAGGACAAGGCAGCATGGCATGCAGTACCAGGGATCAAACTCAGGTCCTTGCACTTGCCAGGCAGGTGCTTAGACCACCATGCTATCTCTCCAGCCTGACACTGTCCTTCACGGTAGTGAACATGAAGTATCAAACTGGCCCCTGTTGAGTCCTTGAATTTGGCTTCCTACAAAGGGTGGCAGATATCAAGAGCCTTGGGACGTTGGCCTCAGCATTAACACACTCCCCTATTCACTGGTATTCTTGCAGTATCATGAGGCTCTGCAACTGTGCCTGGAGCAGAATATGACCATCACTGAGGAGATGGCAGAGAAGATGACTGTGCCCAAGGACTCTAAGGTCCTATCTGAGGAGTCCCGACGTGAGCTGCTAGAACAGATCGCCAACTGTTGCATGCGCCAGGGCAACTACCACTTGGCCACCAAGAAGTACACACAGGCTGGGAACAAGCTGAAGGTGAAGGCATCCAGGCATCATATATTTTTCCCTTGGCCCCTGTGGTGAACCCAGGCAGGGATAAACCTTTTGATCATAGCTTTGGAGGGAGCCCATGGGGCGTGTGATATACAGACCTCCTTTGCCTACTCTTCTGATAAAGCCAAGCAGTATCATGTGTGTGGGTTCATCCTTCTTTTGCAGTGGCCAGTTGAACCACCATTCTTCTGGAGCTCTTCTAGTTCCACCCTTTGTTCTCTTGACCTTGTTTCTCTGCCTAGGCTATGAGAGCACTGCTCAAGTCTGGAGACACAGAGAAAATCATATTCTTTGCGGGTGTCTCAAGGCAGAAGGAAATCTACATCATGGCTGCCAACTACTTGCAGTCCCTGGATTGGCGGAAGGAGCCAGAAATTATGAAGAACATAATCAGCTTCTATACTAAGGGGCGGGCTTTGGACCTCTTGGCTGGCTTCTATGATGTTTGTGCCCAGGTACAGACCTTCATGGGGATTCCACCAGGGCCCTGGGGAATGATAGTTCCCCTTCTCCTAACCCTAGCCTGATGGGTTTCCTTGGCACAGGTGGAGATTGATGAATACCAGAACTACGACAAGGCCCATGGGGCACTGACTGAGGCCTACAAGTGCCTGTCCAAGGCCAAGGCCAAGAGCCCCTTGGATCAGGAGACCAAGCTGGCCCAGCTACAGAACAAGATGACACTGGTGAAACGGTTCATCCAAGCCCGAAGGTGTGTCCCCACAGTGCAGGGTGGTGGGCAGTGGCAGGCTGGCTTGAAGGCCCTTTCTGTGTTCACCCTGTGACTCTCCATTCCCCTTTGTTAGTAAATCTGACTTCCAAGAGGCCAGACCAACCTTTTGTTTCCAACAGATACTCGTTAGTGGAATCTCTCAGATAGGAAGACTGGCGCTTAGGGCCCTCATTGTGACCTGAGATACAGCTGAGCTCCTCAGGGAAGCTCCCTTAGAGTCAGAGTAGTCTTGGGAAGACTGTTTCACAAACACCCAGAGAGATGGAGATGTAGTATAAGAGGAGAGAAGGAAGGTTTGGGTCAGGAGGTATGTCTGAGGGGAGACCTGGATCTGATTAGTTATGCAGGGGTCAGGCAGGGTCATCTCAAGAGAGGAGCTATTGTGCAGCACAGTGCACGGTAGAGACTCTAAGGTCTCCAGCAACTCTGGCTGCAGGCATATGGAGAGGAAGGACCCAGGTAGGTCACACATTGTCTGTTTTTTAATAGAATACTTTTGTTTTTTCAGACAGGTCTCACTATGTAGTTCAGGTTGACCTCAAACTTACAATGATTTTCCTTGCTCAGCTTCCCAAATGCTGGGATTAGAGTGCACCACCACGCCCACCTCTTGTTACTCTCATTTTTTGCTCACTGGTAATTAAACTTTTCAAACCGCCCAGCATGTGGTCACCAGCATATGAACAAACATCTGTGCATCTATGGGCCACCTGAGCTTAGCTTCTGCCGAAACCTGCATGAATATTTTTCTGCAGCTTTCTGAAAGAGTTCTAAAACTGCTGGACATGTTGGTACACACCTGTTTTCCTAGCACGTAAGGGGCTGAGGCTGGAGAATTACTCTGAGTTCAATGCCAGCCTGCACATCAATGCAAGACCATCTATAAAAAGAGTTCCAAAATGCAGATGTTGTACAGTGTGAACTTTTGTGTGGCGGAAGGGTGGATTCTGGAAATGAAACTCAGAGACTTATCATCCTTCATACATCCTTAACTCATTTTGTTTTTTCCCTTGCAGACAGGGTCTAAGTTCTCTATAATAGACTTGAACTTGTAATTGTCCTGCTACAGCTTCCTAGAGTGCAAGACTTACAGGCATGCACCATCACAGTTGGCCTTTCTTTTTTAACAGTACTTGGGATTAAATATAGGGCCTGAACTGTGTGCCCAGCCAAATTTTTTTCTGTTTCTTAAATTTAGAGATAGAGGGGCCGGGGCGGTAGCTCAGTGGAATAAGCACTTCCCTGGCAAGTGCGAGGGTCTGAGTTCAATTCCTGGTTCTGCAAAAAAAAATAAAATTTAGAGACAATCTCATTAAGGGATTAAATTGCCCAGGCAAGGTTTAAACTTGAGGTCTTCCTGCATCAGCCTCCTAGGATGCCAGTATTACAAATGTGCATCACTAGGCCCTACCTCTTTGGAGAACCTGGCCACATAGGCTCTATAGGCTGCATCTGGCAGATATCTGCCCAACCTGAGCTGTGGGAAGCAGCCCAGTAGGTAAAAAGGAGATACTGAGGGTCAGGATGAATAGTTTATCAGGGATTAGAGGACAGGACAGGCTCCTCCCTGGAGTAGCTGAGGCAGCATAGCTAGACCAGCCCTAAAGCCCCAGTAAGGAGGAGCTCAGCCACAGACACTGCACCTCATTATATCTGCTGGCCTGTGTTCTGCCAGCACATAAAGGTTACCAGCTGCTTTGGGCAAGGTAGCACATCACAAGTCCCCTGCATGAGACTCATGGCCTAGAGCTCTTTGTTAGGCAGGGAGGGGTCCGACCCTACATGACCCCTGCATGCCTGCTCAGGTCCAAGGCTCCCATCAGACATAGCTCCTGACCCAAATCTTCCCTGGGGCAGGAACTGGTGTTCACAAGACCAGCTACTGCAAAAGACCTACCACTGCAGGGCCAGTGAGATAGCTCAGCAGATTAAGTGCCTGCTTAGGCAAGCGTATGGACCAGATTTCAATCCCCAGCACCACAGGCCATGCTGACCCCACCCCCAGGTACACCGAGCCAGGCAGTGAGATCAGGTTTAGTGGCACATGCCTGTAATCCCAGTGCTGTGGAGGGTAAAAACAGGAGGATCACTGTGAGTCCAAGCTGCATAGTGAGACCCTGTACTGATTTTTTTTTTTTTTTTTTTTTTTTTTGGTCTTTTTGAGACAAGGTCTCACTATGCAGTTCAGGCTGGCCTTGAACTCACAATCCTCCTGCCTCAACCTCCTGAGTTCTGGGATTACAGGCGTGCACCACCCCCTGTACTGATTTTTATTCCTTTATTTTTGTATTTGGGACAGGGTCTTCAGAGTCTCACTAGGTAGATCAGACTTGTAGTGATCCTCCTGTTTACAGCTTCCCAAATGCTGAGATTACAGGTGCATGCCACCATGCCCAGTCTCAATCGCTGTCTCAGCGTGCCCCAGGAGCTGGGCCAGCACCACAGGCCTGGGGATGGAACGTCCGCCGCCACTGCATCTGCCTAAGAAGGTGCTTTAATCTGCTGGACTATTTGGCCAGCTCCCTGTACCAATTAAAAAAGGCCACTGTAGGTGGCCAGTGTGTGTTTGTTAAATGGATAACTTAAGTGAATAAATGAATTAACTTAATTCACAGACATTACCTTCATGAAAAATGTTCAGCCACTTCCTAGAGGCTGTTGCAGAATAACACTGTACTTCTGACATGTGTTTTGGGGTCAGACTCAGGCATGCTCTTTTCTCCAGGGCCTACGTAGAGGACCCCAAGGAATCCATCAGGCAATGTGAGCTGCTCCTCGAGGAGACAGACCTGGACAGCACCATCCGCATTGGAGACATCTATGGCTTCCTAGTGGAGCGCTATGTGCAGATGGAGGAGTACCAGATGGTGAGAACATTGCTGTCCTGGGGCCTGAGTCTCTGTGCCTGAAGGCTCACACTTGGGGTCAGCAAATACTTCACTGTTTTCATTGATGTTACAGATTTGTTAGGAGTGTCTCCCATACACCCATGCCTAAATATATTAATGATTTATTATAATCATTAATAAAAAAAAACCATAAAAGCAATTCAGCTCACAACTTGCCCAAATGTTCACTGCTGTTGCCAGCATTTATGTGATCATTTTTCTTAGGCATTCTGGTGGAGGTGTAGTGGTATCACACTGTGGTATTTTGGACACTATGGATTGAATCCGGGCCTCATGCATTCTAGGCAAATGCTCTCCCACTGAGCTATACTTCCAGCATTTTAACTTAAGACAGGATTTTCTAAATTGCCTAGGCTGATCTCAGACTTGCCTCAGCTTCCTAGGTAGCTGGGACTATAGGTATGCACCACCTCATGGTGGATTTAATTTATACTTTATTGGTGACTATGTTAAGCATCTTCTCGTGTGTTTATCACCCATTTGTATGTCTTTTGTGAAATATTCAAACCTTTCAATCATTTTGGTGTTTTCCTAAAAATATATTCTAGATACATTTCCTTTACCAAATACATGACTTGCAAATATTTTCTCTTACTCAGTGAAGAAGTCTACTTCCGTTCCTTCTCTCATCTCCTTCTGGAATCACAGCTACCTTACATCTGGTGTTTCACATTCTTCTTTTTCACCCACTATTTTATTTTTCATGTTGGGTAGTTTCATATACTACTTCTTCAAATTAGTACTCTTTCCTCTGTAGAGTTTCTGCTGATGTTAATCCCATCCAATTTTTCATTTCAAACTTCATAATTTGCATTTTCCCAATCAAGGACAAACACAAGCTGGGTCCAGCTGCATGTCCAAGTGGGCACAGGCCTTTCCAACCAGACTTGTTTTCTCACCTCTTCATTCTCCTCTCCTTCCCAGTGTTGACCCTCTTTGAATTCTGTCTCCAGCCAGACCCCAGGCCTTCCCCAGCTTCTGCTGCCCTTGGCCCACCCTGTTCTAACCTCCTTTGACTTGTGTCTCATGTACCTAGCACAGTGTTAGCAGCCTGTAAAATGTTCAGGGAATCCTCTTCCAGAACAGTGTGAGACTTGTGCAGGCTCACATAGCTGTCTTACCACCCGTGGCAAAAATCTCTGAACAGTTTAATAGCTTGATGTTATCAAACATCTGCCATCTTTAATGATAACCTATCTGAAACAAAATTGTTTTAAGAACTTTACCATCCTTAACAAATACTAAGATCTAAAGGCTGGGTGTGGTGGCGCACGCCTGTAATCCCAGCACTCGGGAGGCTGAGGCAGGAGGATTGTTGTGAGTTCGAGACCAGCCTGAGCTACAAAGTGAGCTTAAGGACAGCCTGAACTGCATAGTGAGACCCTGTCTCAAAAAGACAAAAAAAAAAAAAAAACAAATACTAAGATCTAGGGCCAAGGAAATAGCTCAGTGGCACAAGCACCTGCCTTGCCAGTGCAAGGTCCTAAGTTCAATCCCTCAAACAAACAAACAAAAAAGTCTAATCATTATTCCTAAATTTTTTTTTTTTAATTTTAGTTTCTGGTATTGGAAATCAAACTCAGGACTTTATGTGTCCTGAGGAGCTGTGCAACTGAGCTACACTCCTGGCCGTAAGAAAACCTTAAAGCTGCTTGAAGTTTTGTTCACATCCTCCTTGAGGATGAACAGGATATAAGCATGTTCCTCTGTAGGAGTCCATTCTTGCCTCTGGACCCACTTTGAGCTGCTATGAACACCACCCCTGTGCCCTCCTATGTATTCCCACTGGCAAACCCAAAGAAAATCTCACAGGAAAACCATTTCATAAACTTGATGATTGATTAAAATAACCAAGACAAACCATTACCACCACTACTTGCCTCTGTTCTAACACTCACATGCCCAAACCAGATAAAAACATAGAACCCATTTTTCCCTTAGTGGGTAGCTGCAAGCCCAAGGTGAGCAAGTTCTAGAAGGAACATAGTTCTAGGACTCAAAGCAGGACCTTTCTTAATGGCTGCAAAAGAACTCTCAAGGGATCAGTTTTTAGCTGTTCATATTGCTAACAGCTTAGTGTTAACCATTCAGAATTTGAAATATGCTATCCTGGGATACCAGTCTACCTTACAAATTCCAGGAAGCTTCAGACCACTGAACCCATGAACCCTTTAGCAAAAAGGCCTACTACTTCGTGGCACTGAGGTAGAGAGCGGAGTACTTCAATTTTAAGAAACTTGGGTTACAGTGAACAAATATGACTCCACTGGTTCTCATGTGCACTAAACATGAGTACCACTGGTTGCCATGTCTGTTAGACCCAAATAACCACTGTCATCCCTGCCTTAGGCCTACCGGTACCTGGAAGAGATGCGGAAGAAACTCCCTTCTGCCAACATGTCATATTACATGGATCAGCGGACCATGGACACTGTGTACCAGGCCCTGGGCCTCCCTCTTACACGCATGCTACCTGAGCGGACTCACCACAACAGCATAGAGGACCAGGAAGAGGTGCTGGAAGAGGTAGACAATGAACCCTGAGGGACTTCAGTCCCTAGCCATTTGGCCTGTCCTGCTGCTACTGTGAAAGCTGCTTCTGGAATGTTCCAGGCTCCAGTAGTAGCAGAGGCACCTTTGTTACTAAAAACCTCCATTTTTGTATTGTCACATGTAAATAGAACTAGAAGAACAGGAGGAACACTGCTGTCTCCTCATCACAATGTCCAAAAGGAAGATCACCCTGTATTTTAAACTATCCCTCCAGTACTCCTGCCTCTGGCAGCTGGGTGGCTCCCATGGATTTCCAGTTCATTACTTTTTTTTTTTTTTTTGGTGGAACTGGGGATTGAACTCAGACCCTTGTATTTGCCAGGGAAGCGCTTATTCCACTGAGCCATCTCCCCAGCCCTTTTACATTTTTTTTTTTTCATTTCTTTTGAGGGGACTTGGATTCATCTTTTCCACATTTCCCAACTATAGAGCCTAAGAAAATTCTAGAACTTCACAACTGAGACTATTCCTAAAGCTTGGCAATACCTGTTACTGCTAATTGTATCTACAAGGCTACATGAAGATTTCCTGGCAGGGACCACTGTAGCCAAGCCTGAGCCCTGACAGCTGTACCCTTTGGTCACTAGAATGGGAATAGGGACACCAAGCCCCAACTCATTGGCTGCTAACACTCCTATAACTCCAATAAAGCCTATTTTCTGAGACCTGTGTCCTTCTTCCCCTGCACCTGAGTCCAAGTAGAAGCTGACATCCTCACCCAATGAGAACCACAAGCAGGGTGTCATAACACTGCTACCCTATTTATTCTCCTAGGAACCCAGTGATGAGAAGCTCAAAAAAGGGCCAAGCCTATTCAGTTGGTCTGGCAACTCTATATAAGTTGCTCTAAACAACTGCCTATTCTCCATTCTGGGGCTCCTACTGGCTCTATCCTTGGGAGGAGATTTTTTTCTCAGCCCAGTACCTCAGTCCAGTTCCAGTCCAGCATTCTGGCTGCTTTGTCCTGTGTAAGGCAACATGAGGCCTTGTCAGGCTATGGGTAGTCTTAGGGATGGAGTGCAGGCCTTTCTGCATGTGCACATAGTACCCCATCACCATCCAGACCTGGCTATGCTGCAGAGTCCAAAGGCTACCCCAGTTCCATTCCTTCGGCCCTTGTCTTCCTGATGGCAGTGGTCCAGCTGGGCCTTAGACGGTGAGAAACCTCGAGGGCTAGTGAGAGATGGGAAGAAACCTATCCTTGACTCTCTCCAGAAGCAGCAGAGCCCTCACCGCTTGTTCCCTGCAGTCCTGATCCACATCCTTCTCAGCAACATCTGCCAAAGTAGAAGGAGAAGCAAAGTAGTGCTGCAGGTGTTCCATGTCACCCCAGATCCCTATACAATGGTCATCTGTGCTCAATGATAGTGCTGCCTTGACCTCCAGGTCTAGACAGTCCATCCATGGGTTTTCCTGTGCAGTCATAGGAGTGAAGAGTGGGCTGCCCATAGGCCTACCTCAAGAACTTGAAGGGAAGGCTCATAGTATCCACAGCTGACTTTTAAAGGAATTGTATTTCAGGAAAGGAACAAGATATGGCAAAACACTATACTGGTGAATCTGGGTGGAGGTTCCTGTCATTTTATCCATACCATCTTTCTAGGTTTGGGATTCATTTGAAGGGACCTCTGCAGCATTCCCCAAAGGGACCATGACCCCCCTCACACATACACACTACATAGGCTACCATGCTTCTCAACACAAGCAGAAACGCACCCATTCAGACGAGTTGGCTCACAGCTAGGCTGCTCCACACATGCCCTGATGACCTCTTGCCCTTGCTCACATAACCTGAGATGACACTCACCTGCCAGCCAGGACCTGGCTTCCAGCAGCTCATCAGACAGGTCCCCCAGCAGTCGCTCAGCAGGTACACTGAGGAGGATGGATGATACTGCAGACAGCAGACCCCTACGCACATAGCTACCAAGCAAGAAATGAGGAATATGAGGTGCAGCTTTGGAAATGGAGCTGTAAACTGGCACTGCTGGAACTACAGGGACAACACCCTGGGTCAAGGAGACCTCCCACCGCCCCTCCAAGTCCAGTGGACCAACCAGCAACAAGTACGCTTAGTCCTATATGCCCTGGCAACTGGGTCCACTTCCTGTTTAGAAAAGATAATACCAAGATGCCCTGGAGATCCCACCTTGCCCTCAGCCCCACAGGCCACTCACATGTCAACATGGAACCTAAGAGCCCACACAAACTCCAGCAGTGCCTTGCCCATGGACACAGCCACCTGAAAATCATCAGAGGCATAAGTGGGCAACATGTCCACCATACTTGTTTCCTATACCTGGCACCAAACAGGTAGCTTCTGCAGCTTGGTGGTCACAGGGCCTAGGTTCATCTGAACTAAGGGTTATCTGGGATGTCCTATGGGGCATCCCACAAGCCTGTCACCAGGACCTAGGTGAGGTGCAGATGAGCTCCAGGTGAACAGTACTTCATGCACACTGGCCATTCCCCATCCCAGAGCAGACCACAGCAAGCTCAAGCCTTATTGTATTAACATACTAGGTAATTTCCACACTCCAATGCTGTGCATACAACATAACAGGGCCTTCAGCTCCCATATCCCAACTCACTGTGGTGTTAACAGCCAGGTACATCAAGGCCCCTAAAGTGTGAGTCAGTCTTCCAAGAACCAACTGGTCATCTCCCAAAAGATCAAAGGTCACCAGAGGCCTACAACACAATCAAGGAAATACTATAGCTCCAGTACCTCAGGGCTGGCTGCCTAACCTCTCAAGCTGCCAAGGGAGAACATAGGGCTCTGGAAGACCTCCTGCAATCATCACCCTCACCCCAACTGCACTGGGAGGGTCATGAAGAGAAGACTTTTGGACCCCAAGTCAGAAATGCACCTTTCTCCACCATGGCCTGCCATCAGGAGAAACCAGCTTTGTCTGCCCAGGTAGAGGAAGTAAGCCACTGGGAACACGCAAGTGACAGCGCTGACTGCCACTCATGGCACCACCAACTTCTTTGTAAACCCAAAATCTACAAATGCAGTCAGACTAAAGCCCTTCCACAGAGCTCTATGACAAAGAGAAACTCAAAATTTTCCATGTCATTTAACTTAAGCTTTGAAAACACATTCCTGCTCACAGTCCCACCTGAGATCTCACCCTGCAACTCCACCTGCCCAGAAGGTTATGTCGAAGTCTACCAGAAACACTCACCTGTCAAAGTGTTGAATGAGGGGGAAAAAGAAGTAGCCAGCGACAGAGTTGAATTCGTTGGGGCCATTTGCCAGCTCCCGCCGGGGAAAACCCTGTCAAACACATGCATATATATATGCACTCACAGAGGTTTGTGGCTCCACACATGCTTTGAGCCCACAGCTGCACAGGCCAGGGCTTATGTTAGCTCCCCAACCTTGCCCTCCCTGTCCCTGAACCGAGAGCAGCGGGAATCAGGTTGCTGCAACCAGGAAACTGGAGCCTAGAACAGGGATCCAGGCCTTGTAACATTCAGAATGGATAGTCCTCATGGTAGGCTGTCCTGGTTGCTACAGGATTCAGCCTCTTAGCCTCAATATCCCCACCCCGGAGCCACTAAAATAATTCTCCAGGTATCTCTTAACATCCCAAGCTAGGCCAAGACCACCATGGTTGCTGGGTTCGTGATGGTGCAAGCCTGTAACTTCAGCACTCAGGAGGCTGAAGCAGGTGGATAGCCAAGAGTTTGAGGCCAGACATCATGAGCTCAAGGCTGGCCTGAACTTCTTAGCACATCCCTGTCTCAAAAAACAGACTACAGAGTTTAGCACCCTTGGCTACCTACCAGCTCATCAGCTTCTGATCTACCATTTTTGGGACCTCTTCCCTTCCATGCTCATTTTGAACCACTCCGGTCTAACTATAGCCTCACTTTGTATCATAAACTCTCCTTAAGGAACTAACAGTAGCACCATCTTAAATTAGGATCCAGGGAACTGGGGAAATAGCTCAGTGCTCTTAATAGCCTTCCTGACAAGTGAGAAGTCTTGAGTTCAACACCTGGTACCAAAAACAGGAATATGAATATGCAGGAATATCACTGCTTATTTGCCACCCTATGTTCCCACACCTGCAATGACCTGACCAGGCTCCCAACTGACCTTGGAAAACCTCCGGGTCTTGCTTCTGATTCTGTCTTCCACAACCGCTTGCCAGCCAGAACCTGGAGTGTGATCATGCTGACAGGTGGCCTGGACTGGTAAGCACAGGCCACCAGAACCATAGGATACCTGCTGAGGGCCCCTCTTAAGATGTCCTGGCCGAGATAGCTCCTGGGCTGCCAGAGTCAGGACCTAGAGGATAGGAAAGACCCAGAGCAGAGCCACAGTTCTGAGAATGATTATCAGCCAAGTGACCACAGAAGCCCAGATGAGCAGTAGTGCCCAGCAACCTGGGGCACTGCCAACTGTCCCTGAAGCTCTGTGCTCTACTGGGCAGGATTGGAGCTCCCTCAAGACAAGTACACTTATAGCTCACCCAGTTCTGCCACCCAGAACTAGCCCTTCCCTCCTAAGAACTCAGCCTCCATAAAAACAAATGAAGCCCTATGGAAGAACTTAAAAAACATGACAGCAAAAGACTACATAGCATATGACTTCATTTATATGAAATATCCAGAACAGGCAAGTCCACAGACAGGAAACAGGATGGTGGATGACAGACTGGGGACACAGAGAATGATGCGAATAAGATGCTGCTAGGAGGATGGCAATACTGTAAAACTAGGCAGAGGAACCCCAGAAGTGGTAGTGTGTGCTTATAATCTCAACACTTGTGAGGCTAAGGCAGGAAGATAATGAGTTCACTGTCAGCCTAGGGTACAAGACTGACCTGAACTATGGAATAGGACCCTGTATCAAAAGACAAAGAAAAAAAAAAACTAGACAAAGGAATGGTATACAACACTACCAATGTGCTGACCATCTCTGGATTATTTACTAGAGATGGTACATTCTTGGTATTTTAAGTAGTAAAACAGAATTTACCTCTTTTTTTTTTTTTAAGACAGGGTCTCCCTATGTAGTTCAGACTGGACTTGAACTCATAACAATCCTCAGCCTCCCAAGGTGGGATTACAGGAGTGCACCACTATGCCTAGCCATTTCAACCATTCTTCAGCATATAGCTCAGGGACATTAAGCATATTCATATGCAGTTATCACCATCCACCTATTGATCTTCTCTGTGTTCTCATGCAGAAACTGTCCTCATTAAACACTGACCTCCAGGCAGTGGCAAGCACCCTTCTGTCTGATCACATGTGTGATCATATCACATGTCCTGAGTCACTGGCTTTAACATGTTACAAGGTTCGTCTACATTGTAATACATGTCAGACTTTTATTCCTTTTTGTAACTGGATAATGTTCAGCCATTAGGGAGACCATTTTTGGGGGTGGAGGGGGTTAAGACAGGGTCTTTGTATGTAGTTCAGGATAGCTTTGAACTATGTAGTCCAGACTGGAATTACAGGCATGTACCACCACATCCAGCTTGTTTATCTTTAAATGGTGAATTTAATAATGCATATTAATATACTAATGAAACTTAAATTAAATGAAGAACTCAATAACTGGAGACTCGGCATCCTGGGGCAGGTGATGCAGTTCTTCCTTATACTGGAGAATACAGGCTCCGCTTACATGGTACTCAAGACTCTTGGTTCTGTTGTATACAAGGCACCAAGAAGCCTGGGAAGGGTCATGGTCACAGTCCCATGTAGACTCTTGACCTCCCCCCTGAACCCTGCAAGCATAACAGAAGGTGCCACATACACATTCCTTACTTTTCTACTGTAAATTTTTACTTTAGTGTGATAGTAGCTAGCTATGCATTTCAGTACCTTTCCCTGAAGGATACAGGATTGTGTTTACCCACTGGATATGACAAAAGGCAAAGTACGTGTGCATGTGTAAAAGTGTCAAACCAAGATATATACCCATATTCTCTGTAGAACAGTTTTTGTGTATGTTTACCTCAGTATTGCAGAGTCCAACAGACCCACACCACTCTAGGAGTTATTAAGGCAGACTGGGTCTGACAGGGAAGACAGGGGCCCAGGGCACTTACATCCAGGATATCTATGCGCTGCCGCAGGCTATAGTTCAGGGCGTAGAACTGTGAGGTCAGATACTCAGCCACCTGAGCACAACAATAAGGAGGCTACTATGGACCAGGACCCCAGACAGCCTCCAGGCACCACACAACCAACCAAGGCACAAAATCCCACCTGCACTGGGACTCACCCGGGCTGGGTCCATGACTGTGACAGCCACTAGGGCTCTTTGACGCAGTCCCTCAAATCCTGACACAAAGGTCCTCTCCTCCAGATGCAGCAGTACCTTGGCCAGCTCCACACTTACCTGTACTCAGGGATTAAAGGTCAGGGAATCCTCAGGCTCTGGCCACCCAACCCAGAGGCCCCACTACTGCTATCAACTCAGAGCTCAGGCTACCTGCCTGCCAGCCCACACCAGCAGATACCCTAAGTCTCAGGCCACCCCAGGAACAGAGCAGCCAGCAAGATGCTCCACACTTCCATTACCCAAGATGGCACAGAGGACTTGCCACCACAGAACTTTTCCAACCTCCCCTATACTGACAATCCCGCACTACTCACCTCTTGAGTGGCCTCAGGATTTCGGCACACTAGGCCCTCCAGAGCCCGCAGGGTTGCCTCCCAACGCTCCATATCCTCAGATGAGGTCAACACTGCACAGAACCCACATAGGTCCCAGTCAGTATCAGCCCTAACCTTGACCGGAAGAAGCTGGGAGTCCCAGGGTATCAGGACAGGGCTGGCAGGTGGCTCCAGGACAAGATGAAGACAGACACCTTCAGAGATCTGCCATACCATCCCAGGGAGGCCCACCTTCTATGCAATCCCGGACATAAAACGGTGCCTTGCTGCTCCTCAGCTCTTTGTCCCCTGACATGTCGTAAGGGATGAACTCATCATCACTGTGACAGAACAAGACAGGCACTGAAATCATTCACCCTACTGGGAGAAAGCTCAGCCTCCCTGCCCCTTCAACTTGTCCATCCTCAAGAGCACATCCTAATACCAGAAACTGACATTCCCATAGCCCCAAAGCTTCAGGGAACACTGAGAAACTAAAGCTGCAGTGGAGCAGGGACCTTAAAAGCACTTGCTAGCGATAGCAAGGTGCAGGGTGTAAGGACATAGGCAGCATAGCACCCCTGCAGGTTCCTCCTATTGTGCTAACTTGTCCAGAATCCCCTACCATGCAGGTCATAGGGTCACCTCTTAGTCACCATTTGGATTCAGAAGAGACCACAGCAGCCCTGCCCTACCTGTCCAGATCTGAGTCAGAGTCCTGTGTTCCAACTTGGGGAACACTGCTGTTGGCAGACTCTACACCACCATCCATGGTCTTTGCAAGGATCTCTGCAGCAGCAGGGGCTGGTGATGGACCTCTAGAAAATGAGGAATAGGGCATTCAGGGGTTACCCAGGTGAGCCTCAGGCTTACCACTTCCCAGAGACACCCCTATCACCTCCACCCACATCTTCTCTCACTTCTGCCCTGGAGACTAGAATCTAAAATGACAAGGCACACTCAGATTCAGGGTGTGGGTGGGAATATCCTTACCCTGCCTCTAAGGTACTGCCACCTACAGTCCAAGGGGTAGCCAAGGCCAGCAGCTCACGGCTCATCTCATCATCTTCATACTAAAAGTACAATCATTGGAGTGAGTGATAACTAGCAGCTCACAGATTGCCACTTCACCACTGACACATGTGGCAGTGCCAGGCGCTCCCCTTCAACCAGCCCTTGCTCTTATAAAACACCTTCTACATGGTCACCTTGAGCTGAAGCCAGAAGGCCACTTGCTCCTGAAAAAAATGGGGATTCCCCAGGAGTTTCACAACAATAAGGACTTCTCAAAAACTTAGGAAAAAGAACAATGTCTGCCAGCACACAGAAGGCCAGACAAGTGAGGAATCTATGCTGGATATGCCAGATGGTAACTACACTACTCAGTGGGCAGCAGAGAAGCCAACCTCCCACAGCCCATGAAGACCAGCCATAGTGTTAGGGGCTCCCTTCACCCCACTTCCCTTGGACTCCTGTGTACACAAAATCTGAAAAGCTATTATGCTTAACCCTAACTCCATATAACCCCACCTACCACCCTCACCCCTTGGCCCTATGTGGCCAACAATGGGACACAGCTGGACCCCAGGAAACCATTTAGAATGCAGTGACAGCCAGGGCATCCCTCAGCTTCACCACCCAAAGGGGACACAGATGAGGTAACCCTGCTTACCTGGAATTTGAGGGGAGGGCCCTCACGGTGGATCCGGGAGCTGAGGACCTCTGCCACAATCATGCCCAGGCGGCGCACAGTGGGAAGACTGCTATCAAGGTGGCACTTCACCCCTGCCATCATGCTGCCCAACAATTCTGGAAGTACCAGATGTGCACACTGAGGGCTTCTTGGGGTGCACAGCACAGGGGTGTGCTCATACAGCCTACTCACCATCCTGGCTGTCCTGCAGCTCTGGCTCCCCTAAGTGCGCCAGGCAGACAAGGATGGCTGCACTGAGGTAGTGCTGCTGTGCTAAGGGTGCATGTCGGACAGCACTGCTGCTGCCCCATGTCTCCAGCAGGTCCTTCAGTGCCTGTAAGCAGCACAGCCCGCTTGGTCAGACAGAAGCTTTGTCATAGCCTAGGCCATCCTGAGTAGTACCCAGGCCCTCCTGCCCAAGACCCTGTCAGTCCCTATCACATGGACAGCAAAGGCACAAGAGAGACAAACTGCACTCACCTGTATAAGGAGCGGCCGCCGCTGGCTGTCCATGGCCAAATAACCCAGCAGGGTCTGCAGCGTGGATGTCTACAAGAAAAGACGACATCCTGTCCACCAGAAAGAAAAGATCCTCTGGATGGATTCTACCTGCACAGGGACTTTCAGGAGTCCATAGCCCAGGATGAGGAATAGGTCTGGACCAAGGGCAGGGAGTAGAGAAGCAAGCTTTCACCTCCCAGTAAGAGGGACCCACCAGGAATCTCCCCTCTCCCACAAGACTGGAAGCATAAGGTTCTCAGGGGCTCTACTTTTGCATTCATCAGTTTGTGCACATAATTTTCTAAGGGAATTTTCCATTTCAGCCAAGTCTGAAATCTGACTGCCACTGAGTTATGCGCCATCTCTCAGATTTCCTGGTTCTGTCTCATAGCGGAGGTCACCCTTTGCACTGTGGGGTTGTACTCCTCAGCCACCTATGGAGCTACACATCTTTCTCATAGTTCCCATCCCATGCAAACCTCCAATGCCAGCACAGCCTACCTGGCACCAGCTTCTATTTCTCTCTCGGTTTCTTCCTTTTGGTAAATAAAGCTCCAAGATATGATTCCCAGATCCTATTTTTCTTTACCTTTTCCTTCATTATTCAAACACTACATAAGATGATAAATCTCTCTTATCCCTGTATCAGCTGATTCCACATCCTTCCTGTATAATTGCTTGATTATGTTCAGTTCAAGGTTCTGCCATTTTTGTTGTGTTCTTACTTGGAACCTGACTGATTCCATGTAATGGTAATGTTGTAAGTACTAAACTATTATTTTTACTACTACTCACTTCTAATTCAACTGCCTTGTCTGAAACTGGCCATTGGACACTTACTCTGGTACCTGCAGTTCTTGTTTTGCAGCCTTGTCCCATTGGCTTGCTTATGTTTCAACAGTGACCTGTGGAGTTCAGGGGTCTTGAATGTTCTACAGAGCCAAGACTGTTCTCTCTCAGAAGCCTGTGGGATGTCTCTGGCTCATCTGAAGTCACATTGCACACCTCCCCCTTGAACAAGGACTGAGTTGTGCTTAAGCTCAGAGATAAGCAATTGCTACCCTCTCCTGTGTAGCCACCTGCTAGGCTCTCAAATTTCCAAGGGCTCTCTAGGCTTCTACCTCATTTTCAATGCCACACTGTCAAAGGAGAGTTAGCTTCATTTCCAAATTGGCCACTACACCTTTGATCCCCACATAGTGGCCAAACTGAGTCTTGCTAACACAAGTCAGTCTGGTTGCCTTTGCTTGGAATGTCCAACCAACTACCTCAACCCAATCTGGCCTACTTTCCCAAGTCCTATTCTCCTACTCTGTGGCCACCAGGGGTGGGGCGGGGGTGGGGGAATGGCTATTGCCATCTCAAGCCAGTTGGCCTTCTTCCCAGTTAATTGGTACCACAGTACTCAAGAGGACTCCACTCACTCCTGGCCACACCCCTGTTCCAGGCTTGTCTCATCAGAAATGTCTCTGTAGAATCTTATAGCACTTGCTAGACTGCTGGACTCTGTCAACATCAGACATATCACATTGTGTATTAACTGGTGGCATATAGCATCTGCCTCCCTACTTGCAATGTGAACTCCATAAGGAGGGACTATGGTTCTTCTGTCCTTAGCTGAATACTCTGTTATGTGCCACAACAGAGCCTGGCACACAGTGAATGTTCTTCAAACATTTGGTGAATAAAAAAAAAATAAAGCAAGCTGCAATGATGCAGCAGGACCTGGCTACTCTGCAATCTGGGATTTTCTGCTACTGTCTTTCCTAGGCTGACTGCCATCTGCACTCCAGTCAGAGCCAGATCCCAGGTCCCAGGCACACAGCAATCATGGTTATGAGGTTTTTCCAAGATGGGGCACACAGCCTGAGTCAGGAATTGCTTAACCCCTCGCACACAGAATGTAGCCAGTGAAGGGATCCTCTTGGGTAGTCAGGAGTATAAGACCTGTGAGGCTCTCACCTGGTGCCCAGGATATAGAAAAGACCATCAGCATGGCAGGGACATGCCTATCACTTCACTGACATTTCCCACACAACTGACTACTGCTATAACTGCACTCTGGCTTTTTGTTTCCCTGTAGTTGAGGGTGGAGTGCAGGAACCTGTGCATGCTGACTCTGAGTGCCTTCTTGTGCTAAGGATAGCCCATGACCCGCCCATCATGCTCACCGTGTGATGGTACTGCAAGAACAGAAGCTTCCGGGTCATTACAAACTGGGCTTTCTTACTCTTCACCACCAGGTTTCCCAGCAATCGTGAAAGAACTTCAGGGCTGCCGAAGCAAGATTGGAAGGAGACAAACTTGCAAGGTTGGTGTAGATGTGGGGGCAGAAGTACTAGGAAAAACATGCATACAATGCTGACAGGGCCTGAGCTGTGCCACCTGCTTGCTGTGGGCTTTCAGGCAAGCCCCTTGATAACTTGAGCAGATCTTAGCCCTTCTTACCCCCAGGGAAAGCCGGAGCCCCACACTGAGCTAAGCACTTAACACAAGATGGCGACCCCACCCTGCACAACCAGACTAAGGCTCAGCACTTAGTTGCAAAAGGCTAGAAGGCACCTGCTTTAGGTTAATATGCGAGTCCTCTGCATCTACTCAACTTTGTAGTCGTAGATGAGAGCAGCCCTAAGTGTAGGAGTCCTCCACACTAAGCAGATACATAAACGAATTAGCATGGCAGGCAGCCATGGCAGAATCTGCTTCCCAACTCTAATCCTGTTACTTACCCTGGAGCAGCCACCACAAGTCCTGTCAGCACAGCCTCCATGGCACGGTCAGGTACTTGCTCCATCAGACGCCAGCAGACTCGCTGCCACAGGCAGCTGCCCTGGGTAAGCGCTGTCAACTGGGGCACCAATACATCCAGGATTTCTTCTGAGAGGACACCAGAGACCTGAGCCTCAGGAGCTGCCAGCATCTGTACCCCTGCGGGCTCACTATTGGCAAAGTCAAGGCCCAGTGCCAACACTGACAGACAGATCCAGGGCTAGGTCCAAGAAAGGAGATCCCTCTAAGGGTTGGAGTTAAGTTTACCTGCCACCCTTATGGGACTTATGGAAATTCCTAACCTCCCTATGAGGACCTCCCAGGAGGTAAAGGGATCAGGGAAGAGAGTAGGAGGCACTGTGCTCTTCCTATCACAGGCAGAACTCACTCTGTCTCCCCTGGATGCAGATCTTCCCCAGAACTTGAGACACGAAGGAGACAGAACAGTCCAAGCCACCTGAGATAGAAGGTGAGACTGACTGTATAGGTTGTCACTGGGAAAGGCACAAGGAACATTTGCCTTTGTAGGGAAACGTGCTTGGGGACCAAATATGAATGTGAAAACACCAGCTGACTAAATGATCTATTAAGTACAAAACAATCTCTTCCTCATCAAAATCTAAAAGGAGCGAGGGATACAGCACAGCACCTGCCTGGCAAGAACAAGATCTTTAAGTTTGATTCCCAGTAACCCCACCTCCACCAAAAAAATCTAAATGGAACTATTTAATTTGAAAAGCCACTGATGTTTCAAGAATCATACACACATCTTCTCATTGGGACAAGCTTGACGTTACCAAAGACATGGAGGCATCAAGAGGGGTCCTGGCCTGAGTCAGCACTAGCCTTCGGGCCAGGTAGTAAATGCTGAAGGGACCTGGGGCACATGTAGCCTAAAAACAGGTACTTAAAATTTGCAAAAACAAAGTCAAGCATGGTGGCATAAGCCTGGCCTGTAATTGCAGTACTTGGGAAATTGAGGCAGGAGAATTTGAGACAAGCATAGGGTACACAGTTGAGTTCAAGATGAGTTCAAACTACACAACACACCATATTTTCTATCTCTCTCTCTCTCTCTCTCTCTCTCTCTTTCCACACACACACACACACACACACACACACACACACACACACTATGCAAAGATAGAATCTAATATGCCACTGGGAAGATTCCACATGGCACAGACATACTCAGAACCTCTGTGAGGCATCAGCTGGCCTACAGCAGCACATGAAGCCTCCAATAAGGTGCAAAACAGACTAGAGGGAGCTTGGGTGATTGCTTTAGAGATCCAGTGAAGAGGGGTACCACATGGGCTAGGTGGAAGTCATGAGGGACTGGAGACCATCTTTCTCCAGGGCATAAGAAGTACAGGTCACAGGGTCATTAGTATGTTGGAAGTGGGCACACAAAAGGTGGTGAGCTGTAGTGGGGACTGAACACTAAAGCAGGTTGAGGGTAGGCAACCAAGGCTACAGGCCTCAGCTGAGGTGTGGCTCAGACCTGAGGGATCCCAGAACAGGCATAAGAGAGGACTTTACTTCACAAAGGGGCAAAGACTAGCCCACCATCCTTCTGGCTTTTACTTGAAGACACTCCCTCATGAAGTGCTCTAGATACCCTCTCCCCAACTCTTGAGAGATAGAGCTGGGGAAGCCATGTTTGTGACGCCTACAGGAAAGAGCTCACCTCAAACACCACATTGGGCTAGACATATCAATCTGTAAGCAAGAGACAGTTCCCACAGAATTCCATCTACCTACACAGAGCCGCAAGTCAGCCATGAGCATCTGACTGCAGACCCAAAGATCCTTGAGTCCCTCAACCTGTCTCAACAAGTGTGGGCATTCAAAACACTGTCGCCAAAGGCACAAGAGATAATTCCAAATCAACACAGTAAATCTGTTAATGACAATGAACCCTTTGTGCACGGTACCATAGCATCAAGGACACTCCTGCTTAGACAATGAATGATCAGCAGCCAGTGGTACAAATCAAGAACTACCGGAGCTGGGCGTGGTGGCGCAGGCCTGCAATCCCAGCACTCAGGAGGCTGAGGCAGGAGGATTGTTGTGAGTTCAAGACAAAGTGAGCTTAAGGCCAGCCTGAACTGCATAGTAAGACCCTGTCTCAAAAGACAAAAAAAAAAAAAAAGAGAGAGAGAGAGAACTACTGGAACCAATGGCCAGCCCCAACTCCTAGAAGTAAAAGCCAAAACCAAGACAAAATGTAAACACATGGGTTACTATTGTCTGAAAGTGTAGGTGTCACCTGATGTGTGACAACACCACCCAAAGTCCTCAGAGATCATGAAATATCTATAGAGGGAGAGAAGGGATGATAGCCTGAGAAGAGGTACACTGAAGCGGGTTTATCTGCTCACCTCGTAGAGCGTCCACAATGCCCTGTAGTACCCGAACCACCTCCTCACCAAGCAAACGAAAATAGTTTTGGGGGAAGAACAGGGCCAGGTTGTCCTGCTGCAGGCGATTGCCCAGGTGATCAGGCAAGCCCACCACCTTGTTGAGCAATGTCTCCTGCAACAAGGGGAAGCTGGGCTTCTTCTGTGGTCGACACTGCTCCTCCATTATAGCTCCCATCCTGCTCTGATTCAGAAAATTTGCCAGCAGCTGCACCATCTTCATCAGACAGAAGCTGGGGCTGAACAACAGCAGGAGTATTGGATAGAATCCTTAGGCCCCCTCTATCTCTACACTTTCTTTAGCCACAAGTAATTCTCCCAGACCCTTATTAGAGAAACAGTCCCAACAACTTCATTATCCTAACTCATAAAATGAAGGAAAATACTTTGAATTCCACTGCTAGGTAACTATTTGTTGGTAGGATATGAGTGACACTAAGCCCTGCATAGCTTCCCCAGCTCTCAATCATACTAGACACAGCCAACTCCTTCCTACCCAAACCAATTTTAAATGTAGTGCTTGCTTTTAGCACAGCAACCTCTAAAATTCCAACTTCTCACAGAAAGAGTTCTTCCAAGGATTAAGTAATCTGATGTCAAATCTGGGACCTGCCTGGAAGTAGGAGTCCATGGCAGCCACATGTCCCATTCCTCCAGCTTCTCTAGAAAGCCTGGAATGTCACAAGATGGCCCCAAGAGTTGGCAGAAGCACCCAAGGAGCAGGGGAAGGGGCCACAGAGTAAAAGCCTGGGCCCTATCAGCTGGGGGAAGCTGAGGTTCCATGTGCTGCCTGCAGCAGTGATGTGAACCGTCCTCCTGGCCTGAAAAGGTTGCAAAGAAGTGCAAGCCTTACTAAGAATTGCAGCAGTGGACACACCCACTAAGTGTTCAGGTGTTCAGCTCTGGGCAAGTTCTGTTCTCTCCCCCACACAGAATTTAGAGACCCTATTGTTTACAATCACTCTGGCCATTCTATGCTTCTCATGTCAGACAACCCCACGATCAGGCCAGCCCTGCTCACCCAGCAGTGCCCTCAATAGCCTCCATGAGCACTAGGAAGGCTTGGTCAGCAGGGCCCTTCAGGAAAAAGCTGTCCCAAAGCTCCTCCAACTGTCCATCAGGCGAGAGCTCCAGCCACACTGGGCTCAGCTTGTTGACCAAACATCTGAGAAAGGCAGAATAGTGGACAGTCGCAAATTCCTCCTGTTCCTTGGGGAGGGCTGGATTCTTTGTTTCTCCAAGATAACGCTTCAGGAATTCAAGGGTGGACAGAATGAGGCCAATATCCTTGCAAGATGAGAGGGTGTGAATGGCTTCCCTTACGGTCAGTCGGACCGCAGACTGCGCAGGGTCCATCCTGCGGACAGGCCTGAGAGTAAAAGAAAAGCACGAGTGAGAAGGCCAAGAAGCCTAGTCTGTCCCTCAGTGTGTGGGACATAAGGTCTTCTCCAACCCTCTCGGAAAACCCTTTCTGGGCCCCAAACCCTCCTCCCTGGTCTCATTCGTTCTTCACTTCTTTCAGGGCCAGACTCCCCTCCACTCCTATATGTGCCCTGTAGGGCATCTCCACGCTGCCCAGAGTTCATTTCTATCATCCCAGCGGGCACCCCGGGCCAGTGAGTGGCGGGTAGCAGGGGTCCGGCAAGGAGTCAACCTGCGATGCGAGGGGCTGATGCAGACCGGAGCCAAGTGCCAGAAGCCCAGGTGTGGAGGGTGCGGACGCTCCCAGCTGCGAGCCCTGTGACAGCGCACGCGACAGGCTGCCAAGGGACCGATGGGTGGGTGTCTGCTGCAGGCGACACAACGGAGACAGGCTCAGAATTCACAGTCCCTACCCAGGCCAGGAACAACTGTAGGCGCCATGCGATGATTCGCGCACCGCAGATTCGCCGCCGCTGATTCGCTGAAGAGCTGCAGCTCCGGTCTAGCTTGGTCACAGTCGACGGAAAGCCGCTAGGTCCATTCCCTGCGCGGAGGCGGAGCTGCTGTACAATGCCTCCCGCCCTCAGCAACTAATCAGTGGGAATGCCGGGGCTGCGGCACCTGCGCCTGCGCCATGAGGGCTGGACTGGGGAGGAGCTAAAGTGAGAAGTCTGAAGGGTCGGTGTGGGGTTCGATGGGCGTCTGGTTAGAGCGAGATCCGTTTGTTGCTGTGAGATGGGTTTGAGAAGTGGGGGGAGGGGCTGAGCCTCAGGTGTGGGCGGGGCCAGAGGGGAGAGTTCGGAGGATGGTGTTAGCCTTAGGCTTTGGGGAAATGTAGTGGGTGGAGCCTGGGGGCGGCTGTGTACAGTTCCCGAAGATTTTCCGAGTGGCTGCTGCTCCGGTCCTGCCCTCGCCCCCCACTCTTGCTGCCTTTGCTCCTTGAGTGCCCTTCGTTAGGGGTCTGCCCCGCCCTCCGCAACGTTTAGGCACTTGGCAAGTTCGCTAGAGGGCGAGGCCTGGCTCTACAGTCAGAGTTGGGAAAGGATGAACAAGGCTAAAGGGCCTGCTTACATGACTTTTTTTATTTTGGCGAAACCAGAACCAGGGATTGAACTCTGAACCTTGCGCTTGCCAGGGAGGCACTTATTCTACTGAGCCATCTCCCCAGTCCCGGCCTGCTTACATGTAGGGGACAAAGTGCTTGTTCAGTGCTTCAGAAGGCAAGTCTGGCAGCTGAAGAAGAGAGGTTAGGTGGATCCTAATGTTGTAGGCAACCGATTTAGATAGAAATATTATAGGCAGACAGGGCCAGGCCCTCAAGGAGACAAAGATGGAAGACAAAAGAGGAAGCACAGCTACCTACTTCCCTAGGGATGGGCATCAGAGATTGATAATCCAAATAGGTATCAGTCACCTTGAAAGAGCCCAAATGAGTCGCTAGTCCAACCCCCATTAGGAAGAGACCGTGTCCAGTATTCATGCCCCCTTGCTACGTGCCTTGCATCCCCATTTGGTACTAGATTTAATCAATTTTAGCTGAGCAATGGTGCTTGTAATCTCATTGGTTGGCCATAGTTTTATCCCACCTCTTGCCCACCTAAGGGAGTTCCCATGTTCTCCACCACTTTGGACCTGCCTCACCACATGGTTTTCCTCTATAAATGACCCGGGAAAAGACAGCTTCCCTGGGGACAACCCGCTCAGCCCCACCCCCACCCCGCAGGAGCTTTCTTTCCCTCAATAAATATGTTCTGCTCATAACCTCCGTTTGTTCCTAAATTTGATTCTTCAGTTTTAGAGAACACGAACTCATCCCAGGTACCTTTTATTTGGGAAATCAGTTTTTCTCCCTGTGTCATTTGGAGGTTCCCTGTATCACTAGTGCCTCCCAGCTCTGTGGGAGGGTTAGGTAGGAGGATCACAAATTCCAACCCAGCTAGGACAATTTAACTATTTAATGAGAACTTGTCTCAAAAAAAAAAAAAAAAGAATAGAGGGGACCCCAGATGGGGTGTGGCTCAGTATAAAGGCCTGGGTTCAATCCCGAGTATTAAGGAAACAGAAGGCAGACGGTGTGCAACTTTAAGTGAAGGAGCAGAACTGCTCAAAAGTCCTATATGGGGATTTCTATTTATCTATTTTTTTATTTTTTTATTTTTTTTTTTTTTATTTTTTTTTGTCTTTTTGAGACAGGGTCTTCCTATGCAGTTCAGGCTGGCCTTGAGCTCACTTTGTAGCTCAGGCTGGTCTCGAACTCACAACAATCCTCCTGCCTCAGCCTCCCAAGTGCTGGGATTACAGGCATGCGCCACCACGCCCGGCCCTATTTATCTATTTATTTACTTACTTACTTAGTACAGGGTCTCACTATGCAGGTCAGATTCAGTGATCTTTCCTGTTTTTCAGCCTCCCAAGCCCTGGGATTGCAGGTGTGTGCTACCACACCTAGTCTCAATCGCTGTCTCAGCACACCCCAGGGGAGGTGGGTATTGTGGTAGGCACGCAATAGAATGCGGCCCTTTTGAATCCTAGGGCCTCTGTGACTGGCACTTTAAGCAGACACTTTAATCTTCTGAGCTATCTGACTTGCCCTACATGGGGACTTTTTTTTCCATTAGTGGGGACAAACCCAGAGCATGCTGGGCAAACACCACTAGTGATGTGGTTAGGAAAAAAGCAACAAACCAACTTAATAGGGCAGATTTCTAGCAGAGCAAAACCAAAAAGGACCTCTCTAGCACCAGAAACCAGAGCAGTACCTCTCCTATGGGCTATGAGGTCTTTTATAAGGTCAAGGGGTGGAGGAGTGGGGAGGATTCAGTGAAAGTGGGTTGTGGCTACCTGGCAAGGATGCTTGCCCAGAGACAAGGCTTGTGAACTTGCAGAGATCAGTGGAATTGATACAGAGAAAAACCTGCCTCCAAACCTGCTAGATGACTGTCAAATGTGCCTAGTTTGTGTCCTCTGAAATCCAAAGAACAAAGGACAAAAGTGATAGGTTTTGGTCCTACTAGAAGTTGCTGAATCATTATGGTAGTCATCTAATATGGCTGAAGCACTTAAAAGAAAAGCCCATCTTCTCAAGAACCACCTACCCACTTCTTCTCCAACTCAGCCCAGGGTACAATTTCCTTTCATCCTTACCACTGTTGCAGGCAGCCAAGTTAGATAGAAATATTACAGTCAGACAGGGCCAGGCCCTCGAAGAAGATAACACAGAAGACAAGATACCTTACAACTGTAGGAGGGATGGATACTCCTGCTGTGAGCCAGACCAAAGACCAAACAAATCCTAACCTCCCTAAAGATTAGCATCTGGGATTAGTAGGATTGATCCTTACCCTGAGAAAGGAAGAATCATTATCTGATGGCCAACAGATAAGGTCCTGTTTTACATTCATGATGTGACTCCCTTCCCCATTTGGTCCTGGACTTAATCAATTTTACCTGAGCAATGGGGCTTGAAATCCCATCGGTTGACCATAGTTTTGTCCAATTGTACATCCACCTAAGCTTGTACATCCACCTAACCCACTTTCACTGAATCCTCCCCACTCCTCCACCCCTTGACCTTATAAAAGACCTCATAGCCCATAGGAGAGGTACTGCTCTGGTTTCTGGTGCTAGAGAGGTCCTTTTTGGTTTTGCTCTGCTAGAGACAGCTTCAAGGGGACTACCGCTCAGGCCCTCCTCCTGTCCCTCTCTCAGATAGGAGCTTTCTTTCCCTCAATAAATATATTCTGCTCATAACCTCTGTTCCTAAAATTCATTCTTCGGTTTTAAAGAACACAAACTGGTCCAGGTCAGGTTGGAAGATTATTTTTCCCTATGTCATTTGGAGGTGCCCTGTATCATTTGGAGGTCACCCACCTGAGATCAGTTTTTCTCCCAGTACCACCACCACCTCAGGGAAAACCAACCAGTTTATCAGGTATATTTAAACATCTCCTTCAGACTCCACCCTTGGCAAAAGGCCATAAAAACCTCAGCCTACCTTTTTTCCAACCTAGAAAATTCCTTATCTTCCCCAGATTCTCCATGTCCTCAAAGATAATAAAGTCCCTTTCTCTTTTTCGTTCTGCCTGTCTCTGCTGTATCAAAGCCTGAAAAAAAAAAAAAAACTATCACAAAGCATATTAAGAACAGGAAAGATTTAACTGGGTATGGTGACACACACCTGTAATCTGAGCACTCAGGACTAAGGTAGGAAGCAAGTTTGAGGTCAGAATGGGCTATATAGTGAGTTCAAGGCTAGCCTGAACTACATAGCAAGTGAAACCCTACCTTAAATCTCCCCTTTAAAAATATAGAATAGGAAATATTTATTGAGAAATAGCTCCTGAGAAACAGTAAGGGTCTCAGAAGTGGGTTACCACTGAGCCCCTTTGTCAGGGATAATTTATACTGCAAAGTCAAACTGCCACCAACCTATAGGATTTTAGGTATAGCCACTTAAAAAAAGTATTGCCACTTTAGCTAATATTGATCCAATAGAGAAGCAGTCACACAGCAAGGGTGCATGGAAAAAACAAACACATTTTAGGGAATGGATGGGTCCAGATGCTCTGTGAAGAAATCTGGCCACTGCCATATGGTCTAAGAAGAGACTAATTCAAACTTTCCCCTGCAGGGCTTGAGAGATGGCACTGTAGAGTAAGTGCTTCCCTGGCAAGTGCAAGAGTCTAAATTCAATCCCTGGTTCTGCCAAAAATGAAACAAAACAAAAAAAACTTTCCCCTGCTATGCTTTTATACCTGCTGTTGTTGTAGTCATGCATTGATAAAGCCCAGAATCACAGTATAAGTCCAGCTATACCTTATAATTCCTAATCACTGTAGCCCTGTTTTTTTGTTTTTTGGCAGAACCAGGGATTGAACTCAGGCCCTTGCGCTTGCCAGACAAGTGTTTATTCTACTGAGCTATCTCCCTGGCCCCATAGTCCCAGTCTTGACAAACAACACACAACTCTTCATATATCCTGGAACCAGGTCTAGCCCCAACTCCTTTCTGCTGAACTCTCCCCACTGAAAGTCCCATTGCAGTTTTTCTCACAGCCCACCTTTCTTTACACTCATGATATTATAAGGACCTTATATCCTGTAAGAGAGTTACTAGCGGGCTGGGGAGATGGCTCAGTGGAATAAGTGCTTCCCTAGTAAGCTCAAGAACCTGAGTTCAATCCTCGGTTCTGCAAAAAAAAAAAAAAAAAAAGAGAGAGAGAGAGTTACTGGTCTAATCTCTAGTGCCGGAATAGTTCCTCTCAAGTTTGTTCTGAGATAAACCACCTGTCCTATTGAGCTGGTACCTCTGCTTCTTTTTCTTTTTATCCTAACACTGGTCACCCAGCAGAGTGGCTTATGTCCAGATGGACTTTACTGGACCAGGTAATACCTGTTATAATATAATCCCAAGTTGCTTAGGGAGGTATACAGGCCTGGCCATTCCATCTTTATCTTTAGGCCTGTTCTTCAACAGATGTGTTTCCAGCCACAGCTATAACGTCTTTTTTTTTTTTTTTGCAACTTCCTTGACAACCCAGTCCCTCTCTGACTATATATTAAATTCTTTTTTTTTTATTTTTTTATTTTTGTTTTATTGAAGTACAAATATCAATGAGACAGTTTTAAGATACCTTGACAAGATGGATTTGATAGTATATATTAAATTCTATTTTAGCTGCTTATAATATTATTAGTATCAGGAGTAAATAATGACCTGAGCCGGGCGTGGTGGCGCATGCCTGTAATCCCAGCACTCGGGAGGCTGAGGCAGGAGGATTGTTGTGAGTTCGAGACCAGCCTGAGCTACAAAGTGAGCTCAAGGCCAGCCTGAACTGCACAATGAGACCCTGTCTCAAAAAAGACAAAAAAATAAATAAATAAATAAATAAAAATAAAAAAATAATGACCTGAATTGAAATCATTAGCAGAGCTTGTCACCTTTTGGGGTATACACATCTTGGGATGTACACTACACCTTGACATTGCTCTTCTGGAACACACAACTACCAAGATCATAAATTCTTGGCATTAGTAAGGAATTAAGAGGGAAAGTTCAAAAATAAAGGAAGCTGGTTTATTTGGAAAAGGGTGGAACAAAAGAATACATTAGCTACACTGGAAGAGTAGGGAGCATCAGAATCAAACACCCATGGGTTTTTGTCCTCAGTTCCTTTTTAGTTTGGATTAGTGATTTATCCCACCCCTCCTATAAGCAATTGGAAGTTATCACCATCTGATTGGCTCTTCAGCTAACTTTTTTTTTTCTGGCTGTCTTTGATTCTAACCAGTGTATCTCTGTCTACATTCTTTCTGCCTGGTTTGATTTCTTCCTACTCTTTTTTTTTTTCTCTTTTTGAGACAGGGTCTCGCTATGCAGTTCAGGCTGGCTTTAAGCTCACTTTGTAGCTCAGGCTGGTCTCGAACTCACAACAATCCTCCTGCCTCAGCCTCCCGAGTGCTGGGATTACAGGCATGCGCCACCACGCCCGGCTAGAGTCCTACTCTTTTGTGATGGACAACTGTGAGGAGATGGGAGCTTCATAGAAGGGCAGATTAGAGTTAGAAATTTATAAGAGGACAGATGTGTACCTGTATACATCTGTGATTTTATATAGTGATTTTTTCTAATTTTTATTTTATTGGTACATTTTAGATGTACATAATAATAACATTCACCATGGGGAATTTACACCTGTACATAATAAAACATTTTTTGTCTTCCAATTCTCCTGTCCTCCCCTCAACCATTCTTACCCTCTTTACTTACAAAAGCTTTGTTTCATTTTATTTCCATGTCCCTTCTTTCCTTTTCCCCTTCCCCCACCTTTGTTTCCCTTCTCCATTTGAACATTTTCTTCCCATTTCCCAAAATCTATTTTACATTTTGGTGCTTATTTACACTTTTAGTTCCTCACAGCAGAGAAACCATGCAGTATTTACACATGGGTGTTCAATTTATTTGACTTAAGAGAATGGTCTCAAGGTTCGTCCATTTAGCTATCCATGTCTCAAACTTATTTTTCTTAAAGGCAAAGTAGTACTATATTATATAACCACATCTTCTTTATCCATTCCTTGGTTATTGGACATTTGAGCTATCTCCAAGATATAGCTATTAAAGTCTATGCTGCTATGCATGAGTTACATATATGAATGGCATGATGTTTTTAATTCTTTTTGGGAAGGTATCAAGAAGGGAACTACCTGGGTTGAATCAAATCCCTAGTTTTAGTTTTTTGATGAATCTCCACACTGATTTCTATTCCCACCAATAGTGCAGAAGGGTTTCTTTTCCCCCAGAGCTCCTCCAGCATTTGTTATTGGTTGATTTCTTCACGATAGCCGTTCTTTCTGCAGTGATATAGGGTCTCAGCTTTGTTTAAATTTGCATCTCTCAAGTGACAAGTGATGTTGAAGATTTCTTCATATATTTATTTGTCATTTCTACTGGTGCATCTAAGAAGTATCTTTTTCAGGGGGGAGATGGCTCAGTGGAATAAGTGCTTCCCCGGAAAGTGCAAGGGCCTGAGTTCAATCCCTGGTTCCACCAAAAAAAAAAAAGAAGAAGAAGAAGAAGAGGAGTCTTTTCATTTCAGATGGCCATTTTTTTATTGAGCCTTTAAATTTAGGGGGTCTGATTATTTTAGTTCTTTAGATACTCTAGGTAGTAGTCTTTGTCTGAAGAATCCCTGGCAAAATTTTTTCCAACACAGTGGGCTGCCTCTTCATTCTGTTGGTAGATTGTCTTGCTGTGCAGAAGCTTTTTTTAAGATTCCAGTTATTAATTATTTGTGATAATTCCTGTCTAATCAAGGTTTTGTTCATAAAATCATTGCCTACATGAATGTCTTCAAGAGTTCTATAGAGTCTATCTTTCAGCAGATTTAGTGTTTCTGTTCTAATATTTAGATCTTTAATCCATTTTGATTTTAGTTTAGTTCATGGGTCTAGTTTTACTCTCCAGGATGTAGAAGGCATGCAGAAAGTCAGCATGGAAAAAGGCTATCTTTCTTCCCAGTGAAGGTGTTCAACTCCTTTGTCAAAGATAAGGCAACTGAGTGTTTTTGAAGTTGTTTCTGTATCTTCTAAGATATTCCCTTCACTCACAGGTCTGTTTTTGGCCAGTATCATGCTGGGTTTTTTTTTTTTTTTGCCATTATTTAGTTTTATTCATAACCATAAAGTTAATTCTGCAATCCAGGTACATTTGGAGGGGAACAAGGAAAACGTGGAACCCAAAGAACTGCGATAAGAGCAGAGATGATGGGGCATTTTGAGCAGGTAGGGCACAGGGTGCTCTCCTGAGCTAGAGGAATGGTCTGGTCTGGTGGCGGCGATACACACAAGTCACACGTGTTAGAGCTGTCCACAGTCTGTGATGGTAATCTTCTTGCTGGTCTTTCCGTTCCTGGGTCTGAAGCGCTCCATGGCCTCCACCGTATTCATGCCCTCTTTCACCTTCCCGAAGACCACGTGCTTGCCATCCAGCCACTCAGTCTTGGCAGTGCAGATGAAAAACTGGGACCTGTTTGTGTTTGGCCCAGCATTTGCTATAGACAAGATGCCTGGGCCTGTGTGCTTCAGGATGAAGTTCTCATCATCGAATTTCTCCCTGTAGATGGACTTGCCGTCAGTGCCATTGTGGCACGTGAAGTCACCACCCTGGCACATAAATCCCGGAATAATTCTGTGAAAGCAGGAACCCTTATAACCAAATCCTTTCTCTCCAGTGCTCAGAGCACGAAAGTTTTCTGCTGTCTTTGGAACTTTGTCTGCAAACAGCTCGAAAGAGACACGGCCCAAGGGCTCCCATCAGCAGCAATATCGAAGAACACGGTGGGGTTGACCATGGTTGGCAATAAACAACCAAGAGGATAGAGGCGTCTGCCTATCATGCTGTTTTTATCACAGTAACTTTGTCATATAATTTCAAGTCAGGAATTATGATGCCTCTTGCCTTACCTGTGTTGTCCAGAATTTCTTTTGGTTATGTGGGTGTCTAATGGTTCCAAATGAATTTTAGGATTGTTTTTTGTATTTCTGTAAGATACACTATTGGTATTTTGATTGGGATTGCATTAAATCTGTGTAACAATTTTGAAAGAATGGCCATTATTACCATATTGGTTCTTCCAATATGGTAATAAGTGATATATTTTCATTGACTGATATCCCCTTCTATCTCCCCTTTCAGAGTAGTGTCCTTTTTTTTTTTTTTTTTTTTTTTTTTTGGTGGAACTGGGGAATAAACTCAGGCCCTTGCATTTGCCAGGCGAATGCTTATTCTACTGAGTTATTTCCGAGGCCCTGTGTACTTTTCAATGTAAAAGTCTCTTACTTTCTTCATTAAATTGTTCCCTAGGCCTGGGGTGTCTGCCTGGCAAGCACAAGGTCCAATGTTTGATCCCTGGTACCGCATACCATGCTGCTTTGCCCTGGGCATGAGCCAGCCACCCAAACTGGGAGTGGTGGCACACATCTATAATATCAGAGCTGGGGAGGCTGAAAGTAGAAGATCACTATTGAATCCAAGCTATGTAGCAAAACCCTGTACCAAATAAGTAAATAAATGGAAGATTTAAAAAAAATGATTCCTAAGTCTTTCTTTCTTTCTTTCATGCTATTGTTAAAAGTATTGTTTCCCTAATTTCTCTCAGGGTGTTTGTTATTTGTGTATAGTAATGCTATTGATTTTTTTTTTTTACTTTTCTAGACTTTTTCTGAAAGTTTAAAAATTATAATAGCTGTAATCCCAGCACTTGGAAGGCTGAGGCAGGAGGATTGTTGTGAGTTCGAGACTAGCCTGAGCTACAAAGTGAGCTTAAGACCAGCCTAAACAGCATAGTGACATCCTGTCTCAAAAAGACAAAAAAAAAAAAAAAAAAAAAAAAATTATAATAGCAAATTTCTCCTGGCCCAAGTAATACTTTTTTAAGAAAGAGGGGGTAGCACAAGTGCCTGATTTTTACTATTAAAAATAAAAGACAGGGGCCGGGGAGATGGCTCAATGGAATAAGCACTTCCCTGGCAAGCGCAAGAGCCTAAGTTCAATTCCCAATTCTGCCAAAATAAATAAATAAAATAAATAAATAAATAAAAGACAAGGAACCAGGGAGATAGCTCAGTAGAATAAGCATTTGCCTGGCAAGCACAAGGTCCTGAGCTCAATCCCTAGTACCACAAAATTTAATTAATTAATTAATTAATTAAAAAATAAAGGACAAAACCAGGAATGGTGACACATGCCTGTAATCCCAGCATTGGAGACGCTGAGACAAGAGGATCACTGTGAGTCCGAGCTACATAGTAAGACCCTGTACCAAATAAGTAAGGAAAAAGAAAAGATTTTTTAAAAATTTTATTCATTTATTTTTTTTTAGTTTGTACTTTTTATTATTATTTTTAAAGAATACAAAATAGTGATAGAAAATAGCATTATGCATGATACAAGATTTCACTAAATAAAGTAATAGGAATCTAACAATAGTTGCTGTATTACATGATGCTATGTGCAAATTAGTTCTTCAGATTACCAGATATAAATGTATAAGTTTTGTTTACAAAAAAACAATAAAAAAGTTATAAGAAATTCAAGAGAGGAAAAAAAAAATCAGAGTAAAAACAAAAATTGTAAGCATTAACTAATAAAAATTTTTTTAAAGACAGACAGCTGGGCTGGCAAGATAGCTCAGCGGTCTAAAGCGCCTCACAGGGACGGCGGTTCGATCCCCAGCACCACATACCATGCCAGCCCCTCCCCCCAGGGCGGGCTGAGCTGACCTCCCCCCCCAAAAAAAGAATCCGTGATGTGTAGCGAGACACTGTAATAAATAAATGAATTAAAAATAAATAAATAAAATAAAGACAGACAACTGTACAGTTTTTTTTCTCACAGTTCTTAATTAAATCTATGTAGTAGCTGTAAGTATGCACATATACGAATACAAACACATGCTCTACATAGCAAATTCCAAATCAATTGCAGTATGTCTTACAGTCTACTCTCTGCCCCACCACCTCCCCATCTACAACTACTTCATAAAAGATTCAGAGGTAAAAAGAAGTGGTGGGAGCAGTTAAGCACCTGGTGGAGGGCTGGAGCCCTCCCTCCCAGACCAAGCAAAGCCATGTCTTTTTTTTTGGAACAGGGAATTGAACTCAGGCCCTTGCGTTTGCTAGGCAAGCCCTTACTCTACTGAGCCATCTTCCCGGCCCCAAAGCCACGTCTTTAGGGGAGGAACAAATTACTGAGGATTCTTCCAAAGACACAATAATCCGTCAAATGGTGTGGAAAAACCCAAGTTTCAACAGGACACACTGATGCCGGGCGTGGTGGCACACACCTGTAATCCCAGCACTCTGGAGGAAGCTAAGCCAGGAGGACTGTTGTGAATTCAAGACCAGCCTGAGCTACAAAGTGAGCTTAAGGTCAGCCTGAACTGCATAGTGAGACCCTGTCTCAAAAAGAAAAAAAACAGGACACACTGAGGCACTTGACTGACTGACTCCTCACCCTTCCCCCAAAATTTTGACTCCCACTAAGAGACTTTGCTGAAGCCACAGGTGCACACACACACACACACACACACACACACACACACACACACACCATAGGTGGTTCCCAGATGACTAGGAGAAATTACAGTTTCTCCAACCAGCTGTCAATTGGTCCTCCTTCCCTTTTCTAAGACAATAGGAAGGTCAGAAGGAGGTGCTGACCATAGGAAAGAAGGAACAAGCAAGCCTCAGACCCTTAGCCGTTGTCCTCCCCTCCAAAGGTGAAAAAAATTCTCACGGCAGAGGGGGTGGGGAGGAATTAAAGGAAACCTTAGAGACATTCCTACAAACCTTTACAATTCCTGGGCTCCCTCTCCTCTAGCAAGAATCAAGTGTTGTGCCTGTTCTTTCCTTCCCCGTTTACCTTCATAGCAATCCCCCTAACACAGCACTTAACCTATCTAAATCCCAAACCTCACAAGATTTTTTTTCTTTTTTTTTTGGAACCAGGGATTGAACTCAGGCTTGTCAGGGAAGCACTTTCCACTGAGCCATCTCCCCGGCACCCCACACACAAGATTAATAGCAAATAAGGCAGGCCGGGCGTGGTGGCGCATGCCTGTAATCCCAGCACTCAGGAGGCTAAGGCAGGAGGATTGTTGTGAGTTCAAGACCAGCCTGAACTGCATAGTGAGACCCTGACTCAAAAAGACAAAAAAAAAAAAAAAAGCAAATAAGGGCCAGCAAGAGAGCTCAGTGGACTGAGTGCCTGCTTTGGCAAGTGCAGGGACCAGGGTTCCTGCCCATCTGCATGCTGTGCTGTGGTGCAGGCCTATAATCCCAGCACTGGGAAGGCTGAAAACAGGATGATCGCTATGAGTCCAAGCTGCATAGTGAGATCCTGTACCAAACACATAATAATGGGCAAAAATTAATAGCAAATTAACAAAATGAAATATAAATAAATCCTTATCATCACAGAGATGAGATTAGTTGTTTTGTGCAACTGGTGAAGGATAAACAAATTATTCCACAATTTCTGAGAAACCCAAAGTCTGTCTCTTATTATAATGACAAATTTATAAAAATCCTGTAATAGAAATTAAAAATCAATCATTAGCCTGATGAGACATGATATGCTCATGCTGCTTGCCATACAATTGGACTGCTAAGACTGAGCAGCTACATAGGCAAGCTCCATAATGAAATTATGGAGTGTCAATACGATACACAGTGAATTTCACCATGCCTTCAAAAGCTTCAAGGTTTTTCAGGCTGGCTAGATAACTCAATGGACTTAAGTGCCTGCTTAGGCAAGTTTAGGCAAGCACAGGGACTGTTGTTCCATCCCTGGCAACACATGCTGTGCCAGCCCTGCCACCAGAGCAGGCTGAGCTGGGTGTAGTGCTTCAGGCCTGTAATCCCAGAGCTGGGGAGGCTGAAAGCAGGAGGATTGCCATGAGTCTGAGCTATGTAGTGAGGCTCTACAACAACCAGATATATTAAAAAAAAAAAAAAAAAAACCAAAAACTTTAAAGCTTTAAGCCAATAGCGAATGCCATGAAGGAGATATCACCTGACTATAGGCATGTAACAGAAAGCTCAATGACTCCTCATTCCAAATCAGCTACAGCTGCATCCATCATTCATTCAACTACTTGTCCATCTGCCTATGCATTCATTTCTCTATTTACTCACCCACCAACCTTTTATCCCAGCTCTTATATCTACCCATCCTTATCACTTATGTATTCATTCATCCATCTATCCATCCACTGACTCCTCATCTATCCATCTGTCCATCCATTTACTCATATATCCATCTGTCCATTTCCCTACCCATCCATCCATCCCATCCATATGCCCTTCTGTCCACTTATCTACCTATCTACCCATCCATCCTCTCATCTGTTCAAACATTCCTTCTACTACCTTTCTTTTTTTTTGTCTTTTTGAGACAGGGTCTCACTATGCAGTTCAGGCTGGCCTTAAGCTCACTTTGTAGCTCAGGTTGGTCTTGAACTCAACAATCCTCCTGCCTCAGCCTCCCGAGTGCTGGGATTACAGGCATGCGCCACCACACCCGGCTTCTACTACCTTTCATTACTCCATCCATCCCTCTCATCCATTCGCCTGTGCACCCACCCCTCCTCTTTCCATCCATTCACACATCTGTCCATCTGTACATTCATCTATCCACCTAACCCATCCAGTTACCAACTCAGTTTCCCCTGTGCGGGATACCAAAGAGCAGAGTCCAGATTTGGAAAGCCTGGCCAAAGAGGAAAGACATGCCAGGAAGAAAGCTTCCAACCCCTATTCACTTTTTGTGAGGAGGAATAATTTAAAGAAAATGAGTCTCAAAGTAATAACATGTTCTATTAAGTCAAACTCCTGAATCGCCTTAGTCCAGACAAAAGTCCTGGATGATGTGCGAGAGCTGTTTTAGGTAGAAGACTACTTTTATTTTTATTTTTATTTTGTGAAACCGGGGATTGAACTCAGGACCTTGCACTTGCCAGGGAAGTGCTTATTTCACTGAACCATTTCCCCAGCCAGAAGACTACTTTTAAAGAGCAGTAATTTATTACATCTGTCTCAGTCATGGGCTTTCATAACATGTCATAAAGTGGCCTGTTGATTTTTTTTTTTTTTTTTTTCAGCATAACCCAATATCCAGATCTGGCAGAAACCTGCTGCCTCTAAGAACACTCTAAATTGTTTTATACAGTCATGCTATGGAATGGAACAAATAACTTCCTTTATTTCTGGGCCCAAATGTCAGAGCCCCTTTTCGAAATCAAACCCTAAATATCTGACTTTCTATTTGCAAATCTGAACCTTTTCTCAAGAGACCATATAGCCAGTGGTGAGCAGGTAGTGGAGGAGGGCTTTCATTCTCTCCCAAAAACTTTCTCTTGTGGGGTTTCCAATAAGAATGTTGTCTACATACTATAAGACTATATGATTATATTGTCCAAGGGGGATCCTGGCCAGATCTTCAGCCAAGGCTTCCCTAAACATCATGGGAGAGTTCTTGAACCCTTGAGGAAAACGTGTCCATGTGAATTGTCCCTTTCACCCGATGTCAAGGTCCTCCTATTCAAAAGCAAGAGAGGTTGGCTGGCAGGGGCTATTTGTAGGAAAAAAAAAAAAAAAAAAAAAAAAAGTATCCTTCAAATCCTGGCAAGTGAACCAGGTATCAGGAGGAAGCAAGCCCAAGAAGGTGTATGGGCTTGGAACCATTGAATGTAAGGTTATTGTGGCTGCATTAATGGCCTGGAGGTCCTACATTGCCCCATAGTCCCCATTAGGCCTTTTAATTGGTAGCAGTGGAGTGTTCAAGGGTGACTGACAGTCCACTAGAATTCCAGATTGTTTCATCCTGGAAATGTGGGGCTGAATCCCAAGACCATCCTCTTGGGACGTGGGATATTGCTTTATGGTGACAGGAATATTTCCCGGGTTAAGCCCAATTATCAATGGCTACCCCCAGGGGTAACCCCAGCCCAAACATCTGGAAACATGGCTTTTAAAACAGCAGTGCTACAGTCTATGGACATCACCTTTTGGAAGAGATGCCATTATTCTTCCCAGGTCAATATCAAGTGTTAGTTAGTGTCAATATCAAGCTTGGAACCAGGGACTCAAGGCTGAGGGTGGCAGGTTTATTTGGAGCACAGCGTATCTCCATCACATAGGGGAATAGGATATTCAGGCATGTATAGAAATTCATGTTTGATAAGATGTCCCCCAAGCTCACAGGATATGCTTTAGTAAAATCTCTTTTTCATGGAAATGCCAGCATCCTCGACTATTGGAATTTTCCAGGAAGTCAACAGGGGGCAGTAAGCTAGATGACAGTGGAATATTTGCCTCTGCTGTCAATCATAAAAGTCAATGGCTTTCCTTCTACTTTCATTGTGACCATAGGATCCTCAGGGCCTAGTCTTATAGAACCTGGTCTATCTTATGCAGTGCTATCAAAAAGCAAAAGCAGGGGTTCAAGAGGTGGGTGGCAAGTCTGACATCTCGGAAGCCTGCTGGCCTTTCAAGCAGCAGGGACATTTATCTTTCCAGTGTCCAAACTGGTTGCACCAGGCACAATTGGTTTGGAGTTCAGGCATACTTACAACCCTCCCTCTGAAGCTTTGTCACCTTGGTTATTGTGCTGCCATTGACTAGCTTCTGGGGGCAGCTTTCCCAAGAGCCAAATCAAGAATACTGATTACATCTGCTGTCTTTTTTCTCCCTCTCAGTCCCTCCCCCACTTCAGTCTATAAAAACTTTCTGAGCTATTTGAAGTAGTTGGGTAGTATTCATACTGCAAAAGCCCTCAGTCTTTTTATTTTTCTTTTGGATGTCAGAGGCACACTGTGACATAAAAACTGAATTTATCATCTGTTAATGTCCAAGAACTTCAGGATCTAAGGGGATGTAAGTCCGATAAGACTCACAGTCTCTCATAAAATTTCGTAGGGCTTTCATTTGGCTCTTAAATAACATCAGTAATCTGTGACATATTCCATCCTCCCCCACCTTGCTTTTATTTCCACTAGGAGATAGATCATTTTTATATTTGGTCAAAGCTGTACATTCAGCTTCAATTTTAAAGTCCTAATTTGGCAGGCTAGCAGGAAAGGTAGCATCTATGCAGGCATTAGGGTCAGAAGGATTCTCTGGTCCTTGGCCATGCATGCCCTCCTTCCAAAATGTGAGCTCACTTCTTTGTACTAAAAAGTCAAGAGAATCTGTCAGCAGTCTTCCTGAGTTGCCTAATGCATCTGATAGACTGAGGACAGAAGCTTGGTCATGGCCTCGAGTTTCTCAGAATATGACAGTGTATGTTGCTTTCAGTCAAAAAGATCACTAGAACTAAAAGGCTGATGGTAATAAGCAGCTATTTGATGTACTCTCCCTGGGCATCCTCAAAGGGGCATCTGCAGGTACAATGGGCAGAGGTGGAGACCCATGGGACTCAGCTCAGGTAGCTCCTTGGGACTGAAAAATGATGATGCGGCCAGCGGAGATGGAGCAGTAGAGTCAGGCAATACAGGTGGCAGGTAGTCAGGAGCTGGGGCTGCTTCCAGGGACAGCAAAAGAGACTCTGGCTGGTTTGCATGACTGCCTGTGTGTGGTGGAAGGAAGACATCATTGGGGACATCAGGCAGGACAGGGTAAATCTTTTTGTCTTTGGTCTTTGGGGCTCTTTTACTTGGCTGGGCATCTTTGATCATCAGGAGTATTACCTTCTCTTGTCAAGCACAAGCTGGGATCTATGGTAGAGAACTTTTAGAATTTCAGCCATCAGTCAGTATAAGGGAATTGATCAGGATGGCCTCTCTGTAGGATCAGCCACTTTATCTGACTTGGCCGATGACTTATAAGTTGAGGGTGCCCTCTTGTGGCCAAGAAGAGTGTAAATGAGCCAGTCAGTATCTCAGAAAGGGCCCAGCGAAGCAGTTTCATCCTTGATTGATAGTCCCGGAAAATTATTTCTTGAAGTTTTCTATCATGAAGTCTACCACAGAGGACTTACTCTGACTTGTAACCGTTCTGACTCCCTATTGTGTGTGTACTGTGCCTTTTAAATGTGTTGCAACACACAAAGGGTGGGCGTCCTTCTAAAAGAGGGACCAAACTGGATTCACTAGACACCTACCTGGCTGCTTGGCTCTTGCCAAGGTTGGAATTGCCAGGACTAAGGAGAAGCATTGGTAGATTCTGTTTTGTCTGTTCAAGATTCTGAAGAGTGCTTTCCAGGCAGAGCATGGACAGATGACTCCACAGAAATGTAGGCTGGGGATCACTCAAGCTCCATAACTCTGACCCCCATTGGGGGCTTTATCCTGGAGCACAGACAGAAACTATACCTATGTCCTCTTTTCACACTGTACACACATGCATGCACAGGCATTCAAAGGTTAATACTTTCTTTCCCCCAATCTCGTGGGAAAATTTAACTGGAACAGCTGCTGCAGCTGACAACTTTGACTAGAACAGGAACTGAAACTGGAATAGGTTTCAGATGCCAAGGAGTGTTCAATTTTTCCTTCATCCCTCAGAAGGGAGATGGTAACAAGCAGGTAAACAGACTTACCTGTGGGGCATACCCTGGGGCAGGCCTACCTTATCCAAGGACCAGATCGTCATTTTCTGGCTCCTCCCAGGGAGCGATGAGGTCTCCACTGTTGCACGGGGGCTCCTTCCCTGAACCACTGAGGAGATTCTGAGAGAAGATCAGAGAGCATGCTGTCCTGTCCACAGGTCTCGGGTGGGCCCCAGCAGCAGCCAGTGGGTCTTGCACCACTGACCTAAAGTGATCAGCAAGGTGTCTTCCTGGCCAAAGCACCATAAAATACCAATGGAAAACTATTTGTTCCAAGGAGTTCAGAAGGCAGGCTTTTATTTGTAATGCTGGAAAACCAAGGAAAACTGAGTTTTCAAATCACTGGCCCAGAGTCAGGCTTCGGGTCAATTTAAATATGATTTGTAAGCAAGAAATACAAAACTAATAATAGGTTATTACATGATTTGTTACATGGAATACAAAAATTATGTCACATGTTGCCAGGCAAGACTGTGTGTGCAGGGTGAGCAGAGTTAGTACGTGTCCTTGACTAGGCCAGTCTTTCCCCAGACATGACAACCTTGAAGCAGGCTGGAGTGAATGCATATTTTCTTTTTCTTTTTCTCTCTCTCTCTTTTTTTTTTTTTTTTTTTTTTTTTTTTTTT
>PVKA01010005.1:0-46294 GCA_004027165.1 Ctenomys sociabilis
TGGTTGTGAGTAGCCAGGAGCTGGGTGTGAGTAGCCAGGAGCTGGGTGTGACTAGCCAGGAGCTGGGTGTGCCTAGCCAGGAGCTGGGTGTGACTAGCCTCCACACTACCCTCAACTCTTCTGGAAACCTAGGGAGCTTCCCAGAATGCCTCCCACCACCTTGGCAGGGCTGGGCCAGAAGCACAGCCTGGCAGTCCTGTGAAAAATCCCTCTCAGCTCATGAGTGCTGGTCCTCAGACTGGCCTGGGAGATCCAGTAAGAAGCTGCTTGTTAAATCTTTTAATGATATAGTAACAACTTTCCTCTGGATCCCTCAACCTCCTCTTGAACAGCATTTCTTTCAATGTTTAGAAAGAAAAGCTGAGCTCTTCTTAAAATGTAATATATGTTAATTGATTAAATTCTGCTTTTTGCTTTGGTTGCTAGAAACTCAAAGGTGATTCGTACAGCCCATGTCCAGAAGCTCAGTAAACAAAACTTACGACCGGCTTCACATCGCTGTGCTGCCATCCCAGTTGTCTTTATTTCATTCTAAACTACTGAATGCCCCTAAACTTTAGTTTACTGAAAGCTCCTAAAATCTTCCTGGGTTAGAGACAAAGTATAAAGAATGATTTCTCACCTTGGTGTTCATAAGCATATGTGTCCTTCCATTATGAGCTCTAAGCCCAGACACAAGGTTCCTAGGCAGAAGGAAAGAACCATCTCCTCACAGCCTCCTCGTAGGCCTGGCTTCAAGGGGGAAGCTTCCCCAGGATGGAGTCTGTGAAAAGGAGGGTTCTCAAGGCCATAAGGACCTACGCTCTATTTCAGTCCACCCGACCCTGAGCACTTACTTGTGAACGTTACAGTATGGAATCAAAAGCCAAGGATAAGGCTGGCGAGATAGTTCAATGGACTGAATGCCTGCTTAGGCAAGTGCAGGGACCGGGGTTTGATCCCCAGTATCACATGCCATGCCAGCCCCCCCCGGGCATGCTGAGCTGGCTACGATGGGGTGTGGTGGTGCACACATATAATCCCAGCACCGGGGAGGCTGATAACTGGAGGATCGCTAGAAGTCCAAGCTGTGTAGCAAGACCCTGTGCCAAATACTCTAAAATAAATAAATAAAATTAAAAGCCAAGGATGGAATTCTAGAGAACAAGACTCCATGTGCACAAAGGACTGCAGATAATGTGCAGGAGAGAGTAGAGTAGAGGAAAGGGAGAGATTTTTTTTTTTTTCTGACCATAGAGTCTTTTTTTTTGACAGCTTCTTTTTTAATCAAGTTGAACTAAGTCTGTGCAAACATTTTGTAGCCTTGTTACCAGAATCCTATAGAAACAGAATAAAGCCAGCATCCAACTATAGGTCTGTTACGTCCTTTAATGTCTTACAAACCGAAAGACTGATGTCTTAGGAGGCATTATGCCGAGGAATGGAATTTTTAGTTTTGACACTGAGAGCAGAGGAAGTGTCCTTGGCCTCATGCACACTGTAATAAGCCACAACTCCATTCCTAGAATATGAACTTCATTTGTCTTAAATTCTTAATTTGATAGCTCACCTATTACCACACAGACCCAACATTTCCATTGTAAAAATCCAACACAAATTAGAATTACAGATCTTTATTTGAAAATCTGGTCTCCCAATTTAGCGTTTTCCACCAACTTGTGGAGCAGAAACTTTCACAGGTTTCACAATCTTCTGCTTAGGTGCTGCCTTTGTGGGAGCCTTAGCAGCAGCCATAGCAGTCTTTTCAGATGCCTGCTTAGCCTTTTTTGCTTCCTTAGCAGCCCTGATAGCTTGTTCTCTTTGGGCCTTTCTAACTTCT
Source organism: Ctenomys sociabilis (assembly GCA_004027165.1). Taxonomy (NCBI): domain Eukaryota; kingdom Metazoa; phylum Chordata; class Mammalia; order Rodentia; family Ctenomyidae; genus Ctenomys; species Ctenomys sociabilis. The sequence goes on from PVKA01010005.1 coordinate 1,820, forward strand.
GGTTTCTGATTCCCCTTGGCCATTATGTCAGCAAGAGACGCACCAGTGGTGGCCCTCTGAAATTTGACTGCTCGTCGTGTTCTTTCCTTTGGAATTTCTTCCGACTGTCCCTTTTTGTGCTTTCTTCTGTAGAGGACAGTCCAGTTTATTTGCCGAGGATTTCTCTTGGAAAGGAGGGCAGACTCGCATTTTGCATTCAGAAACTGGAACACCTTCCCGTCGGTCCTGGCGTAACGCCTCCCGTGTCCCAGGTAGATCTTGTATCCGCTGAAGCTGCACAGCTCGACCTTCATGGCGACAGCGGTCAGTCAAGGCGGAAGATGGCGAAAAAAAGCTGACCATAGAGTCTTTTTAAAAAAAGAGATTTGATCTGGCTTTTCTCACAGTGATGTAGCATTCTGGACAGGAGAAATTCTTGGGCAAAGGCTGAGACAGATATGGGGAAACGTATGTGGATCTGTGTAGCTAGACAGGCACACGGGCTGCAAATTCAAGGGCCTACAGAAGTGTCCAGCCAACCTACATGCACAGAGAAGGGGTTAGGGGCATAAGTCAGTAGATGCCAGGGCCTGGTAGGGAGGGCAGGTACGACCCCCCCCATGACACTGTCCTTTAGACTCTATGGGGCATAACCAGTCAGCCAGCCAGCTACAAGTTTGATGCATGCTCTGAACTACAGTCAAAAGATTTGGGAGGCATATTCTTAAGGAGAGAGCAGGCTATAGAAGAGAATGTTTAGGTTTTATCTTAGAGGTTGGAGGAAACGTTAAAAAGTTTAAATGGGGGAGCAACACAGTTGTGCCTTAGGGAGCCATAAAACTAAATGCTCTTACTATACACTCATATGTTGAAATGACAAAAAAAGTGACAAGTGATTATCTGGGTATTAAGAATCTTTATTTTCCTTATAATTTTACTAATGTTTCTAGTATTTAAAAGAAAGATCTTGGAAGGTCAGTCATAGTTAAGCTGATTTGATAATTTATTTATTTTTAATGTATTTGGTTGTTACAGTCTCATTTTGTAGCTTGAATTCATAGTGATCCTCCTGTTTTCAGCCTCCCCAGTGCTGGGATTACAGGCATATTTCTCTCCATATGATGTCATATTGCAGACTTAAAGTACAGGCTACTGATAAAATGTATAATATGTGATAAAAATCGTTGATAAAATTTATTTCAAAATAAACAGCTAACACTCATTGGCAATCACTGTGTTTAGGATAACAAGACTCTGTACAAGGACATTGGTAGCAAGAGTAGAAAATTAGGAAGGATTTGAACCTTTTGCAAGGGTAGTGAGCTGAGGCTCAGGGGAAGAATATGAATGAGAGAATATGAATGGATGGAGGTGTATGAATGAATGAATATCATGAACAGGCTGCAGCAGTCAGCCTGTTCACAGTTTGTGTTATGGCTAAAGCAGCCCCAGAGAGCCTAAACCTCCCAGGTGCGTCGCCACTCCTGGTCCCTGGGTACTTTAATGAGAACTGGAGTTGGCGGGGAACTGTGGATGGCTCTTAGCTGGCACAGAGCTGCTTCCTCTCACAGACCTTAAAAGTACCGGGGAAACCTGGTTCCTAGACCTCAGAAGAGGAGTTCAGGCAGTGACAAGACATTGTTTTAGCCAAAGGAACAGACTGAAGTGTTCCAGGAAGCATGGTCCTGCTTTGCGGACATTTGAGATTAAAAACTGAATACGAATAGGTGTTTGTATTTTCTATGAATCTCCTCCCACTGGCTTTTGCTGTCTTACTGTAGATAAACAGACTTATGTTGTTTTCAACTAGATGTCTCTACAATGACAAGTAGAACGTTTTAGCTCCAGAGACACATGAATGACAAAGTGTGGCCCTGCCCTTGGCCCAGTTTCATCACTCACTGGAGGATCTGGAGCAAATCACCTCAGTAAAGCAAGTTTCAGTATATTTATGTATTAAATAGATTTGTAATAATACCAGCCCAGATTATGTGTCAGGTTTACTTTGACTTTATATTACATAACATAAAAATATTGGGACTGGGGTGATGGCTTAGCAGAATGAACGCTTCCCTGGCAAGTACAAGGTCCTGAGTTCAATCTCCGGTTCCACCAAAAAAAAAAAAAAAAAAAAAAAAAAAAAAAAAAAAAAAAAAAAAAAAAAAAAAAAAAAAAAAAAAAAAAAAAAAAAAAAAAAAAAAAAAAAAAAAAAAAAAAAAAACTGTATAATCTATGAAATGTTATATATGATTGTGTGTAATTACTACTGTTACTTTTTCAGAAGATACATGTAATATTTGCAAAGAATATATGCTCTAAAGAATGCCCTGGTGGTAGCCCAAAGTCTAGCTCTTGGTTCTGTGTCTGAAGCACAAGAAAAAGGAGGCTGGGGCCAGGCAAGTTCACATGGATGTTATCAGAGAGGCTACCACATGTGTTCAAAGAAGAACCCTCTAAATGATGGGCCTAAAGAATATAGAACTGTATGAGTATATACTTATATTACAGCTAACGATCTCAAAGGTGACCACTAATTGAAGGAGAAAATAATCTGTATATTCACAATCTCGCTTCCGTTCATAAAGGAAAGTGCATACCATCTGTTTAACGCACTGCAAGCACAGTAAGTAATTATGGACCTTGGCGCTAACGCGTAAAATGAAAATTGTAGAAATACAAGCAGTATTGTCTATCAGAGCCTGTAATTGAGGCAGAACATCAGCCCAATCAGTTAGCTTCAAGAAGAAAACCGTAAGCACTCGGCATGGTGGTGCACACATGCAACCCCAGCACTTAGGAGACTGGGGTGGGAAGATCTCCGAGAGTCCAAGGCCCGACTGAACAACAAAGAACGACCCTGTCTCAGAAAACAATCAAGAAAGAAAAAATGCATAAAAAGAAGTAAACCATAAGCAAGGCTCGTGGCATGTAACTGTAATCTCAGCGCTCTCGGAGGCTAAGGCAGGAAGATTACAAGTTGACACCTAGCCTAGGTATCTTAGCAATTTAGCAAAGCCTTGTGTCAAAAAATAAAGGGCTGGACACATGGCTGAGTGCAAAGACCTGGATTCTGTCCTCAGTACTGGAACCAAAAAAACTAGGTGATTGTTCTTTCTTGTGATGGCCACAAATAAACACAGATAACAACCATGTATATATTCTGTATATACTTCTCCAAGTATGGTCCTCAATCAACAATGTAATAAAACGTGGGACTCTTGGACATGCATATGCTCAAACCCTACCCTATATCTGCTGAACTGGACACTCAGAGGCTGGGCGAGCAGCCTGCAATTTTATAAGTCCTCTAGGTCATTCTGATGCTTCCTGGTGAGATTCCTACACAGAAGCCTTTGCCAAGACAAGTTTGCATGAACTGTCTTTGTGGTTTTTTGTGTTTGCTAAAATGACTGTATTCTTCTTTTTGTGGCAGAACCAGGGATTGAACTCAAACCCTTGCACTTGCCAAGCAAGCACTTATTCTACTGAGCCATCTCCCTGGTCCCTTACAATTTTTTTTTTTTTCAGAACCAGGGATTGAACTCAGGCCCTTCTGCTTACCAGGCAAGTGCTTATTCTACTGAGCCCCCAGCCTGACTGCACTCTTCATGCCAAAGTAACTTTAGTTATTTACTTGGTTAACTGCTACACTTTGCAGTTATATCAGCTAGACCAGGGCTGTGTTCCTAGAATTACATCAAAGAATCAGACTGTTCTTCTTTGCCTCTGAGTAGTGAGAAGACAAATGACACTTAGCGGTCATAATGTGTGGCAAGAACTGAGGAAGCTACAGTGTTCAAGTGCTTGGTGATCTCAAAAGTAGAAACATGCCATGTGTTTTGTTCAAAGGGCTTTTAGTACCATTCTTATGAAAAACATAGAAATAAGGGGAGAAAAGCAGATATACGGAATGGCTCTTAAAAAATGGCTTAATAGGGATTGGAAGTAGGCTAGTGGTTGCCAGGGCTGGGGTGAGAGGGAAAATGGAGAAAGTCAGTTTTAGGGTTTCTTTGGAGGTGATGAGTGTGTTCTAGGATGACTGGCAATGGTGTACCACTTTGGAGGTATTCAGAAACCACCTAAGCATACCCTGTAAGAGGGTTACAATTTGAATTTTTTGCTATGTGAAATTTATCTCAAAAAATCTTTTTGAAAACCATTGGTTTACTGGGAGGCTTGATTATACTTCCTTTTTATTCCCCTCCTGCCACATGTCGCCACAGTCTGTAGCACATAAGAGATGTTCAGTGAGCTCCCAGTGGGCTCCTTCATGGCTCTGATGTCTGAAAAGGGGTCCAAATGAGCAAGCATCTGAGAATTACATGTTTGGGTCAGGGTCTCTTGGGATGACCCCCTGAGGCAAACATAGTTTTTCCTGGAGTGAATCTCTGCCTCTAGTTTGAGAAATTCCTCAGAGACTGTGAAGGGGAGAGGAAGCATGGGCTAGAGAAAAATGATTCTTGCCTTGAGCATGAGTTGTTTCCAGTTCCCTGTGATGAGCACAAATTTGTTTATGCCGTCAGAGGAGAGGCTTGAGAGGCCAGCTGCTGCCCCTTGACGTGGAGAAGGCGCCTCTCCTAGGCTGACTCCCATCTAGCTAACAGACAGCCCCAGGGAATGGGTGAGATGAGCTCACAGGCGGTAGAGCAGAGCGGGCAGCCCAGACAAGGACCAGGCCTTTCTGCTCAGGATATAATCAGCTTTGATGTGCAGAGGCTGAGACTGTTTTTCCAATTAGGGATGTTAGAGGATTCTGGCAGGGGCAGTGGTGGGCTTAATTTAACCGACCCAGGACTCATTGGATTAGCAAATGTAGAGGGGATGAGAAAGGCGCTCATGGGCTGGGGTAGCAATGGGAAGGGGTTAAGGAGGCCGAGAAGGTTTGGTCTATGAAGATATGGTGAGGCCTGACTGTGATAGGGCTGCATTGGGGCTAGGAAGCTTATGCCAGCAGGACAGGGTGTGGGCTCCATTGACTCCACTAAGGCAGGCCTGGTGGGCCTGGCTGGTTGTGATGTGGATTCTCAAAGGCTATTGTTGAGGCTTATGGAGAGTTTCACGTGTGCTTTTTGCTTTCCATAGACCCTGCAGCTGCCGCCGCCTCCTCTCCGTCCCAGAACCCGCAGTTCTAAGCCCACCCCAACAAAGCAGCCTCTTGGCTCGAATATAAAGAGCACTGGAGCCAGAGAAATCCTGAAGGGTCCTAAGTTTTTATCCTCACTGTACAGAAAAGGAAACTTGCTTATAGAAGTTTAGGAAATTTGCTAAATTCATTTTATATGCCAGAGAAAGGACAGTGCATTTCCTTTCTTTCACAAAAAAAAAAAAAAAAAAAAAAAAAAAAAACTATAATCGTAACATGTTGCAAGGCACAAAAGTTGGAGGTTGCAGGTTGGGGGTGTTCCTTCCAGGCCCTTGCCTTGTGATTGTTTTATTTTATGGACTTAACAGGTGACTTTAATCCTCCCCATCTTCTGTCCCTTCAATTCTGTCAGCCAAACCGGACTCCTGTTGCCTGGCTACCAAGCAGGTCCCAAATATCAAAAAGCTCTCCAGCCTTAGAAATTGGCCATGGACATCATATGGAGGACAAGTAAATATAGAACGTAAAGAGATTACTCATTTAGAGCCCAGCTTCTGCAACATCCCCTCACTGTGATTCACAGATTAAAGACAGTAATTTAGTGTGTCAGGGAGCTGCTTGGAGGGAACAGTCCAAACCTCCCCTGCTGCCCTGGTCCACATCACCATGATGAGATTTGCTCCTCCCTTGCCGGGTATGTAAGTTACCATTGCTTGTTTCAAGAAAACCAATTAAGAAACCATAAATTGCAATTAACTAGAAAGGTCACTGCACAGGCTGTAAGTACAAGCCCTGAGTGAAAGTCTCTAAAGTGCATTCTCTCCTACATGCCCATGTCCTCCAGCTGAGGTTTTCCCTTGATAAAACAAGAGCACATAGATCTGAGGATCAAAAAAAGCATTCCCTGGGTTTTTCCTTTTGCAACCTGCCATCTTGAGTGAACCTGAGAATCTGAACCTCTGCTAGGACTGTGTGCCTTAGGCAACCCCATCCAGACTTCAGGTTTGGTTTGGGTTGGTTTTGATTTTTCTTTACAAAACAGTTGTTTCTTCACAATATATAAAAGCTCTATGAGTTCAAAGCAGAATCTTGGAAAACACTGAAAAGCATAACATGGAAATAATAAATCAACCTGAACTCTTCTGTAAAAAGTAAAAATTATTACTATTTTAGAATCAATTATATATCATTCTAGGGTTTTTTTTTTCTGGGCTGTATGTATACATGTTTTTTAAAATATGTTTAAAGAGGGTCATTTATGTATAAGTACTACTTTGAAGCTAGCTTGCTCAGTAGTGCTTATGTTAATATTTTTCCATAATATTCCATGTGTCATGTTTTTTACTTTCTCCTGTTAGCCACTTTAGGTTGTTTCCAGATTTTCACTCATACTGCTGCAATAAACATTACTAAGTTTTCGTATAGTCAGGACGTTTTTTAGGTACATCCTTGAAAGGGAATTGCTGAGTCCTTGACCTTAGGACTGATTCATGATGCTATGTTGCCTTCTAGAATGATTGATTGGGGTGTTCCTGTCACCTTTGCCCTTGCCAAATTATTAACACGTAATTTTAATCTTGATCAGTTGGTTAGGTTAAGAAATATGTCATTCTGTTTTGCACTAAAATGTCACTTTGTACCTAACCAACATTACAAAAGACTCATAGAACCACTCAGAAACCTAACCTGGAGTGTATGCCTTGCTACTAGCCTTTGCTAGGGTCTTTTGAATTCTCTCATCCTCAGGAGGGTGACAGTGACACCACCAAGATCCCATATCCTCCAGTGCAGATGTGGAGTCAGGCATCAGTTGGAAAAGGGCCTTTTCCATCCCAAAGAAAGGACCCTTCAGGGCCAGCCACATACCTGGGCTGTAGACCTCAAGGTCAGGCACAATCTGAATGGGAACCTAGCAGAGCAGGTGGGTGGGCCCAAGGGCAGAGCCAGCTCTTGTGTCCCCCCAGTGCTCAGCAGCAGAGAGGAGTCTCCTGGACTCAGTCTCTTGGGATAATAGCTATTAGCATATGGCACATAACTGACATACTTGTACCATTTAATCCTTGAGACAACATAAGGAAGATGCAAGTACTATTCCCATTTACAAATGAAAATATTAAGGTTTGGAGAGACTGAATAACTTCTGAGGTCATAAATAGAACTAGGATTTAAATTCAGGCTGCAAGGCCCAAATCCTAGGTGTTTCCAATGTGACGCCTCTGGCATTTCTCAGCCCAAAGTCTCTCTTCACTTTCACATATCTGTGTAAATTTTAGGGCCCCAGAGCCCTGGGCATTGGAAGGAGCTGGCTGGAAAAGCAGGGTGTTGGGGTGCCATGTGGAGTCTCCACCGCTGGCTCTGCCTGCTTTCTGGCAACATCAGGCCTCCTGCCAGGAAAAGGGAAGGACTTTCTAACCATCAGGGATGTGGGAGGATGAATTAGATAAAGTCCATTAGGCAAACATTGACATCCTTTGACATACAAAGCAGTATTAATAATGTTTGAAATGAGATTATTTTGAAAACATTAAGTGGTCATGGAACAAGCGGCATCAAACCCGAAGCAACCTCTTTAGGCCATGGCTCCTCTTAATTTATACTAAATAGAGTAAACTGTTGCCGGGCTGTTGGACCTTTGAACAAAGAAAGCTCACTGTGAATGCATCTATTTTAAGCTTGCTTTATCTAAACTTGGTCAAAGTATCAGTGGGATGTGTTCATTCACTTGGTGCTTTTAGAGCCTTTACTATGTGCTGGTGTTTTGACCAGGCAACAGGGTTGGGAAAATACACAAGGCATAACCCTTGACCCAACCCTCCTCCTCCCCTAGCCCTGTGTAGCTAAATGGCTCTGTAATCAAGCAACTACATAACCCTGACAGCAGGAATAATGGAAGATCCAAAGCACCTGCTGCTACACAGGCCAGGGTCATATCAGGAAACATTTCACAGGAGCTTTGCATGAGGTGTAGTCTTGGGTATGAGACTGTGGCCCTCCAGAGTGCTAGACTTTGTCCTGGGGAGTGGGTGCAGTGGAGGGACCTGACTGGGTGTGCTTTAGGAGCCAGCATGGTCCTGCATGCTTGCAACCCCAGCATTGGGAAGCTGAGGCAAGAGGATTGGGATTTTTAAAGACTTCCTGAGCTACATGAGGAGTTCAAGACCAGCCTGGGTAATATACTGAAACTTTGTCTAAAAAAAAAAGGAAAATATTTTGGGGAATTTATTCTAGCGGCAGAGTAGAGGAGGAACTATTTACACAAGGAGTGAGCCCAGGGCCAAACTCACTGAAGGATACAGTTGAAAGGCAATGGAAGGTGGTGGTGGTTGTCCTGGCAAAAAAGGGCAGTGCCGAAACCCGGTGCATGCTGGGAATCCCTGAGGGGATCATTTAATCATACAGATGCTCACCGGAGAGATCCTGATTCCATGGGGCTGGGTGGAACCTGCAGACTTGGATGGTTATGACGCTTCCCAGATGGCACTAATGCCAGCCAGGCATGGGAAGTGCTGGCCAAATACCCTCCAGCTCAGAGGTCAGTAGAGACAAGTTAATATATGAACTTTCTATGCTGTAAAAACCTCTGCACATATTAGTGATGTGTTTCTCAGGATTTCTCCATAAAAGTAATTTTGTCACCTACCACAAAATTACCTTTTCTCACAATATATAATCAGTGGCAGATTTGACCTTCAGTCTCTTTAACACTTCTACATCTGGAGTTTGGCCTGCTAGACTTTGATCACAAGGCAAACAAGACAAAACAAAGCAGAAACTTCTCCAGCCAAGAGGAACTCCTTTGAAATGAATGATCCTCCCACTTTCCCACCACCTTCTTCCCTGTTCACAGATCTGGTAAAAACCAAATGGCATTACTCTAGTTTAAAATAAAATAGTTAAAGAGACAGCCAAATAGCTCAGTGGATTAAAGTGCCTGCTTAGGCAGACACAGGGGCTGGGAGTTCGATTCCCAGGCCTGCTGTGCCAGCCCCTCTCCCAGGGCATGCTGAGATGGTGAATGAGAGTGGGCGCAGTGGCTGCAATCCCAGCATTTGGAAGGCTGTAAACAGGGGGATCACTAAAAGTATCCAATAGTGAGACCCTGTACACCCTGCCCTAATAATAATAATAATAATAATAAAATAAAATGGTTGGTCTCACACTTTGCTGATTACCCCCTTCTGGGCCTATTTATCTCCTCCCAGCAAGGCACCCTTGACATGAATCTCACACAGAGAGCCTGCTCTGGCCAGGAGTTTTTCTTCCATTGGCCCTGCTCCCCTCGCGTATGTGCCAATACCTGCAAGAGCCAGTACTATCTCTAATGTATCAAGAAGAAGTAAACAGACCTAAGTCTGTGGGACTTAGGGGGAATACAGACTTCTAGACCTATCCCTGCCTCCTGCCAGGACTGTGAAGGGGAGTGGGCGTGATTTACAAAAGTGAATACAGCTGCCTACAGGAAAGGACCAGAGATTGACAGGAAAGAGGCTTCCTCTCTGAAACATGACCCTTCTTAATTGAGCAGGTGGCAGTAGACATACAGAGAGGGACAAAGATAATGCCAAGGTCCCAAGCCTGGAGATGGGCATCATCAACTGGAAGTATTAACAATAACAGCTGAAATATTGTTTGAGCAGCGATTGTGTCCTTGCCACCATAAACTTAAGAGTGTTTTGTGGATTTTCTTCTTTAAAGGATCCTGTGATAAAGCTACTACTGTATTTTTATCCTCCTTTTATCGATTTTTAGAGGAAAAAATTGAGGCCCAGGCTGTTCTGTGATTTGTTTCAGCTAACGTAATCTATAGAGCCAGAATTTCAACCCAATCCTTTCAGGCAGTGTATAGAATCCAAGCTTTTACCCAGCCCTGCGCAGCCCCTGCAGCCTACCTGCAGAAACAAACTGGACCTGAAGCTGCCCTGTTCTGTCCCCTAAAAGACCAAATTCACTCTTCAACTGATCTAGGTAGATGGCAATCACAGTCACCGAGATTGGGATTTCTGTTTAAGATAGTTTCTCGAGAAAAGGTCCACTGAAGAGGTAGGAGAGAGCAACTCCAGTTCAGACTTTAGGCAGGCCTGGGAAGGTGGTGGCCTTTGAACATCAGAGAATGAGAGATAAAAGATAAACCCTGAGCATTCTTATTGTATGTGGGCAGCCAGCCAAGGAGAAGTACACAGATTAAAAAAGGAATTAGAGCACCTGCCAGATATTTTGTCTGGGTTTCTCTAGAAATCTTCTTATTTAGAGCACTGTACCCAAAGCCCAACAGCCGAGCTAAGCTCCCCCAAACCCCTGTTCAGAATCCCCCAGCTAGACATTCTGTCCTAGACAGAGGATTTTGGTCTTATACCCAGATAATATATTCTGTCTAGATAACATGAACATGCAAAAGAAAATCCTGAGGAGCCCAATATCTTGAGGTAGAAGTTGTACTCTGTAGAGACTCAAAAGGAGCCCTAACCTAGCCCTTCTTGGACCACCACCCTCCCCACACGGAAGCCTGTGGGGTCAAGAGGACGTGTCTGTGTCATCTCTTCTGGACCCTCCACTTGCCCTGCTAGACAGACCTGACCTGCTCATGCTCTCCCAAGTATTTGAAAAGTAAATTTATCATATGAAGAGGAGGGAAGAGGGAGTAGAAGGAAAGGGGACTTAAAAGAATTGAAATGTGTTATGGACAGATACCAACCCACCCACAGTAAACATAATCAGTAGGTACTGCAAACATGCACTCATACAAACAATATTGTATTGGCACTGAAAAACAATGTAAGGGCCAGCCAGAGAGCTCAGCAGGCTGAAGGGCCTGCTTAGGCGGAGCACAGCGGCAGGGGGTTCAATCCCCAGGGTGCCGGCCCCACAGCCCGGCCCGGGAAAGCTGAGAAAGCGATTGAGACTGGATGTGGTGATGCACACCTGTAATCCCAGCACTTAGGAGGCTAGTGAGTCCCTGTAGACCCTGCAGACCTTGTACCAAATACATAAAAAAGAAAGAAAAAACATGTATCAAGGTAGGAAGACCACTTTTTTTTTTTAATTTAGCAGTCCCTAGCTTGATTTTTACCTGTTAAACATTTAGACATATGGTCTGTGACCCGCTGTACTCTTGCCTTGGGCACTGTAAGTGTAAGGTGCAAGACTCTGAGCGGAAGGAACTTTAAAATAATTTATTTGAGCCACCCAGCCAACCTGAAGTTTGCACCAAGTATTTACCCACCTCCAATTATGGTTTGTTGCTGGTCTCACTGTCCTCTGAGTCACTAATCATTCTGTCTACAGTTTTCTCAGTGCTAAAAAAAATCCTCCTTTATTTTGACTCAAAGTCTGGCTCCCTGTTTCAAGATCACATTTGGCAGTCGTGATGCTTGGGGGCTTACTCTGCTGAGTAATGGAGTACACAGGTTAATGGGCTTTAAAGACTTAAGGTGGACTGGGTCCAAATCCTGACTGCCACCTACCGGATGCGACCTCAGCCTAGTTTCTGAGTGTGTCTAACCTTTTACTTCCTCACCTGTAAAACTGAGATAATGATTCCTACTTCAAAAGGTGGTGTGAGTGATAAATAATCTCCGATATACATTTTTCAGTTTTCATATCTTTAACAGAAGGCCTAGTCTCAGTGATGAGGGACAGTCACACCCTTAAAGTGTGGCTGGATTTTATTGTTACCTGGGTGCTTTCAGTTTTTCTCCCGGCAGAAAGAGGTTGCTTTTTGATACAGGAAGACCTGAGAACCAGCCACTGTGCCACTGAGTCCTTCCTGGTCATGTGATCCTAAACAAGTCACATATTCTTTCTGTCCCTTAGTTACTTTATCAATAAAGTGGAATTGATGATGATCCCTATCTCCCCATAGAGCTCATGTTAAGCACCTACCCAAAAGTCGTAGCACCTACTCATTCACTCATTCATTCATTCATTTTGTAAACATGCAAGAAAAATCTATTCTGAATTAACTGCTAAAATGCAAATATGTACCCCAGCTCCTTCCCCTCAAAGGCCTCATACTATAGTAGCTGAGACAAAGTGATAATAGAATATATACCACATGGGCTGGGGAGATAGCTCAGCTTCCTAATTGCCTTCCTGGTAAGTGCAAAGACCCAGGTTCGATCCCCAGTGCCACATGGTGTGCTCGCCCTGGAACACTTGGCATGTTGAGCTAGCCACCAAAAAGTATAGGCGTAGTGGCACACCACTATAATCCCAGCGCTAGGGAGGCTGAGATAGGAGAATCACTATGAGTCCAAGCTGTGTAGCAAAACCCTGTACTACATAAATGAATAAATGTTTTAAAAACATTTTAAAAGAGGGGCTGGGGAGATGGCTCAGTAGAATAAGTGCTTCCCTGGCAAGTGCAAGAGTCTGAGTTCAATCCCTGGTTCCACCAATAAATAAATAAAATAAAAGCATTTTAAAAGAAAATATAGCATACAGTGTGACAGGTCCTGACATGCTGAAGGAGTAGACATCTGGCTCTGCCCTGGAAAGTCACATATTTGAGAGAGGGCAAAGTGGTAGAGATAAGGAATATCAAAAAGATGTCATTAAGCAAAAAATGTGGAGTCATAGTTTTACAGAACAGAAATACAGAGCAAAACTAATCCATCTTTCAAATGACAGATTTCCCTCCTCGCACCGTGTCCCTCTGAGCTCCCCTAAACAGGCTCAGTACCGCATTCATCTATGGCTCATTTGGTTGCTGTCTGTCTGAAGGTTTCCCTGCATGTAGCCCGTTCTCTGTATATCCCAGTGGCAGGAATTATTTCTATGTTTGCATATGTCACATATGTTGCTATAGCCAATCCTTTAGCTGTAATATAATTAAAACTTTCCAAAATTCTTTGAGTCTGTGAGCTGTAGTGCGAACCAAAAAGCTTATTGCCCATCTACATACTCATGTGTGGGCTTATCTCAAGGACATGGGAACACATGTGGAAAAGAGCATGGAGCACAGGCACAGGAAAAAGAATGTCTGCGTGCTCACACACCAGTCCTGTGAACTGATGGCTTCATTTGTTAGAGGACAGTGAGAGCCAGGCCTAGATGGTGTCTTATTAAATATCAAGAGATCCTTATGAGATAGGTCTGGGACTGATACTTCAGTTGTAATTCCATAGCTCACTTTGGTTCAAAGATCTTAGAATTGCTTTGATGGAAATGGATGCTTTTCCATGATTATAAACTAAAAGGAAAAACAAAATGAACAGAAGGAAAATTCCTTCTGAACTAGAAGGAAACAAGAACCCAACCACAGGAGGAGTGAGGTTCTGCTGCTGTCTTAAGTGGTGCATTGGACCTCTGGTCATGCTACAGAGCACCACCACATGTTAGGGAGTTGGTGTCGGCTCGGGCTGCCTGACTTAACACAGGTATTCCGTCTTGCTGTTAATTGTGTGACATTGTTTGTGTTAATGCGTTACCCTTAAAAATCCCATCCATGGGTGAAAAGATCTCCCATAATCTTTGAAGGATTATGGGAGAGGACACCAGCACCAGTCCCACACTGCTTCAGCCACAGTAACCACAACTAGCACCTCATAAGACAGCAGGAGGCCACTGTTTGGCGGCACCTGCCCAGGGCCCCAGCAGCCCCTATGCTCACGTTCTTGTCCCCCTTCTGCTTCTGCTCAGCATAATGGCAGCAACGTAGCTGCCGCTAAATCCTTGGCTCAGAGCCCTGCCTTTGCTATGAAGATAAAGATTGAACAGGAAAAGACACCTGGTTCCCACTGCCAAAGAACTGGAACCCCGGGCTGAACTTTCCACACTGTGTTTTCCCAAGGAACACTTGAACAGTTTATTTGCCAGTTGTCTCCACATAGTTAATGGTACCCTCATTTACTCAAAAGTGTTCTAGCTTAGGCAATAAATTGAATAATGACCTTAAGATAAAATGCAAATTACCAGGTTGCACCCACAGAGGTCTGTACTTGGCATTTCTGTTACAGGTGCTAGACAGGCACTTTGAGGAATCCTGATGGTGAGGTGAAAATAGATAAACCAAAAGTCCTAATAATGCTAATTTTTAAAACAGTAATTCTTTCCTTTTCAAAAGACGTATGTAACACTTTTATATATGTGACTTTGATTTAACAGATATGAAAACCACAATGTACAAAGCCCTTTGCTAGATGCTTTGGGAAATACAAAGCTAAATAAGACATGTGAGTCAGACCTTCATTACTATAGAAAGCTTCCTGAAGTAACCAAGTTAAGAGGAAAGGTTTACATTGGTTCATAGTTCCCAAGATTTCAGTCCGTGGCTGATTAGCTCCATTGGCTTTGGACCTGTGGCAAGTAAATACATCATGGTAGGTAGCACTTGGTAGAGCAAAAAGAGAGAAAAAGGAGGGACTGAGTTTTCCAGTACCTCCTTCAAGGGTATCCCTGCACCAGTCTAACTTCCTTCTACCAAGGCCTACCTCTTCAAGTCTTCACTACCTCCCAATAAGACTAAGCTGAAGATCACATAAACATTTGGGGCCCTTGAGGTCCCTGAGGAGACAGGGCCCTGCATCAGAGTAATGTTAGGTATTCATCTCACACATTATTTTTAATATAAATGGATCTTACTCTACCTCATTCTCTGTAACAACTGCAGTGTTCCATGGAAGAACTTTAATTCAACTATTCTTCTGCAGATGTATGTTTATCAAATTTTTGCAATTACAGTCATGCACTGATGGCATAGTGACATTTGAGTCAACAGTGGATGACATATATGAATGATGACTTCATAAAATTATAAAAGCTGAAAAATTCCCATGACCTAGTGACACTATAGCAATTTTAATATCACAGTACAATACATTATCTCATGTTTCTGGTGATGTTGATACAAACCTACTTTTATAGCAAAGTAAATTACTACTGGTATATGTATTTACTGTACTATTCTTGTAAACATTGTTATAGAATATAATCCTATTTTTTTTTAATTAGCTGTAAAGCAGTATGGTGTATTATACTGGCAGCAGCCCTATATATGTTATGTTTACCACATCTCCTGATGGCATGAATGGTTACTGTCAAATGATTATGTGTATACCTATTATATCTATTATTATACCCATGTTATATCTATTATACTATATTTATACCTATTATATCTATACAAATTTGTATAAGTACATTCTATGGTGTTTATGCATGACAAAGTCATATAATGGTACATTTCTCAGAACATATTCCCACGTACGTATGTATGTATGTATGTACATATGTATGTGATGCTGGGGTTTGAACCCAAGGTCTCACAGATTCTAAGCAAAAACTCTACTCCTGAGCTATATCCCTGCCCTATAATCCCCTTCTTAAGTGTGACATAGTACAGATGCTGCTGCAGTGGTCCCTGAGATCACAGACTCAGTTCATTCCACGACTCTGGTTGCAAACGTCTTGGACAAGCACCAAATCAAATTCACTGGTTAGATTCAATGTTGACCTTTTGGGAAAAGTCTTACTCAGTTTTTATGTAAGTCTCTGTGCACATCTGCATTTCTATAGGATTCATGAGTCAAATTGGCTGGGGTGAGGTAGCTATACCTTTCAAATTTTGGTATTTTCAAATTGTCCTCAAATCTCTAAACCTGTTTACATTCCCTAATGTGCTAGTGCTGTGGCCTCATCCAGAGACCCAGAGCTCCATGACAGCTGGTCCCAGAGGGGCACCCAATAAGAGCCAGTCGGAACAGTTTGAAGAATATTTATCATTCATGTTTCCTAGCAGATCCCTTTCTCTTTTGTGTATTTTTATACACACAGACACAGACATACACACACACACACACACACACACACACACACACACAGCTGTGTTAAGCTTATGGGAATGATTTCCTGCCTTAGTCACTAGCAACTGATTTAAATTTAATTATTTTTCCTTCCCCTACTTGCAGGTCCCATGACAGGAGTCAATCTCCTTTATTACTATTATAATTTATTATTGTTATCTTAAAGAAGTTTCTTAACAATTCCTTCCACCTTTACTTCCTTTCTATTCATCATCTTATTTCTTGCCCTTTCCACAATTGCAGAACTCTGGTGTCTGATAAGCTCCACATACTTTCCAAATTTAAACTTTAGGAAGGTTGTAAGTGCTATTCTGGTTTTTTTTTCAGCATTACATAAATTGACATATTTCTGTCTCTGTGAGTTATTGGTAATTACTATTTATTTTTGTTTGGACAAATCATTCCCCTTTATAATTAAAGCCACAAAGGAAAAACAAGCTGCCCTGTGGGCTGGATTTCTTTAAGATGTCACATTCAAAGAAACTTAAATATGCATTATGTATTTGAAAAGCAATTGAGTTTTTTTTTAATTAAAGATTTTAGAATGATCCCTAAGGGAGTAATTTAATTCATAATATATAATTGTCTGGCAACACTGGAGTCAAACACAGGGTGTTGTGGTAGGCCAGCACCCACTGAGTTATACCCCCAGCACATTTTATTTTATTCTGAGTTGAGATCTCACTAAGTTACTCCATATAAACTTAGAGTTCCTTTTGCCTCAGCTTCCCTAGTAGCTGGGATAACAGGCATGTGTCAAGTGCTGGTTGCAAGAAAACCTTTCCAGATCCTCCTTCCTATCTCCACCTTTCCTGGTGTAGCACTGATAAGTGGCTGCACCCAGCATCCTCTTCCCAGGATTCCTTCTACGATGTTTCTCAGATGCTTCTCTTGCTGGCTTCTTGAGAGCCCCTCCTCCTTTCATGGAGTAAGCCCAGGTGGCTTCCTCAGGCCCCTCTAACTGACATCAGTCCGAACAGCATGGCACCCCCCAGTGTACCTCCTACCAAAATCTTCCCAGTGCAAAAGACAAAGTTTAGCAGACAGCAGAAGAAGAGGAAACCATAAACACTACCTCTTAATATGTTTTCCTATTTAAAGGAAGTGTGATGTGCCCCCTTGCCAATCGCCCTGACTTCTTGGCTAGGACACTGGATTGCCCAGATCATCCCGTTCTGGATGCTGTCCCCCACCTCTAGGGGTCCCACATGCAGGTTTTCAACCCTTCATTCAGTCTGACTTGGGTGCCATTAGATCAAATGCCAATTCCCCTCCGTGGGAAGAATTAGAAACTGCAGTTCAGAACCAGTATAAAGCCATGGCTACTGGTGTGAATTGGCAGAGACTCCAAGAGCCATCATAGGATTCTGCCCCTGCCAGGAAAATCAGAGTATGTAATTCAGGCAGAAATAAATTGGTTGAGATGGGAAGAATAAATTCAAGAGAGCTATTTACAGTAGAGTGACTGTAGCTTATAACAGCATATTATGCACAGATGCTCCTTGCTTAATGATCAAGTTCCATCCCCATGGCTAGGCTGTTAAATGAGGAATTGTATACAGTGTGTGCATTTCAACACTCAGAACAAAGAAGTAATCAAAGGAAACGCTAACTTGATGACTTTTTTATTTGTATAACTTTTTCATGCAGTGCTGTAATGTATGACAACACAAAACTGCAGTACCATACCACATAGTACAATCAATAAAAATTATAATGGTGTATAAACAATATGTACTCTACCCAAAAAAGACACCAAGGCTCTATACACAAGATGTACAAACATAAAAAAAAAAAAAAAACAGGTCATAAATCTGAGCAACAGGTTATAACAGTGCATCTCGGTCATAAGTCTAAATAGTTGTTAAAGTAGTGGGTCATTAAATGAGGAAAATCTACTTGAAAATTCTTAAGAGAAATTTTTTTTTAATTTTAAAACAAGAAAATTCCTGAGAGTAGATTTTCAATATACTCACCATGAAAAAAACAAGTATCTGAGGTTAATTAGCTTGATGTAGTCATTTCACAATGTATACATGTTTCAAGCTACATATAATTTTTATCAGTTGAAAAATAAAGGGCCGGGGAGATGGCTCAGTGGAATAAGCATTTCCATGGCAAGCAAAAAGGAAATATTAAAAAGAGACATGTTGATGTTCAAATATTGTTTTCTTACTTTTGCTCTCTCTATACACAAGAGCACTGACCTAATACTCAAATAGGTCAATTTTTAGAAGAATTTAACTTGGACCTTTAAAAGGATATTCGAAGAATTAATTGAGAATTCATAAATTTATAATGTATAATAGTAATATTATATGTTATGATGTGCAGTTGACTTCAGCAAGAGTGTGTGTGTGTGCATGTGTGTGTGTGTGTGTGTGTGTGTGTGTGTGTGTGTGTGTGTGTGTGTTACTGGGGACTGAATCCAAGCTCTCCACATTGAACTACATCCCTACTCTTTTTTAAAATTTTGAGACAGAGACTCACTAGCTGGGCTGAAGCTTTCGATCCTCCTGTCTCAGCCTCCCACAGTGCTAGTAATATATGTAATTGTTAAGAACACAAGCCATGTTTGGATGTGAATGTTGAACTCCAGCTCCCTAAGGGAGGAAGGGAAGCACCAATTCATGTGCCTGAGGGATAATTTTGTTCTAACTCAGTCTGATCCTTTCCCTGCAGATCCCACTCACTGACTCATTAGAGCCAGCTGTGTCTCATACTGGCCTTGCTCCAGTGGGGTCCTGCTGGGATGTTGGGTTTTAGAGCCCTCTCTGGAAAGCCCCACCCTTGGAAGCCCCACCCGCACACTCGGCAAAAGACCTGCTGCCTCTGTTCCCTGGGAACCCAGCACTGGATTTTTGACAGTCCTCCTTGGGGCACTTGAGCCATTTTGGAATGCCTGCTTTGAAGTGATGGAGGATTCTAAATAAACACTGATGTATTTTTTAAGGTCTCTCAGCCCACATCAAGCCAGATCCTTAGCCTGGCCCTATCAGATCTGCCCGGTGGCATAAATAGGTCAGGCCCTATGGGTAGGAAAGAGGAGAAATAATGTTCCCCCAAGTCTCCCCACACTGTGTGGGTTGGCAGTTTCCAAAGCTCCCTATTGAACTTATGTTGTGCTGTGAGCTTTATCTTGGGCTTCGTCTAAATTTTCTTTGATATAATTCTGTCTCGGGACTTCAGATTTTAGCCATGTTGGATAACCTGAGTTGGACGACCCTCAGGACCTGACCAGTGCTCAAGGTGGGCTTGCTCTGGCCATCTTGCTAGCCATACACTACTTTACTCCACCTGGCCTCAGAAATCAAACTTCCTGTCCTTTCAGTGGCCTGTGTTCTTATTGGGATTTCTTCCAGTCTGCTGACATCTTGCCAAAGAGGAGAGACAAGCTCCTAGATGCTTCTGCCTTTCTTAACACGTCTGCTTAGCTGTCATGGGTTGGAGTCCTGATGTCCAGGGATCTCAGAACACACTTCACACAGCTGACAGATATTAAGTATGAAGGAGAGAAATCCAGGCAGGAGGGGCAAGACCACATACTGGTGAAATGTAAGCTCCCACACCTCTCCAGTGAACGCTCAGCAATTAAGGCCCATGGTTAGGGCTCAGGCTTTGAAAGAGTACTGAATGTGCAATTAGAAGGATGAGGACAGGACAAAGATGGTTTGCACTGCATGTTCCTTACATACTAAAAGCTGTATTAGTCATGAAAAAGAGAGTAAGGGCAGGGTGCTCCAGGTCTTCCCAAAATAGCTCTATGACCTTAGCCAAATCACTTGGCCTTTCTGAACTCAATGTTTTTCATAAAATTAGAGAGATAAAAAATGGCCATGCCTGAGGGTAGACAAGATGAAACATTGGAAAATTCTAAGCTGTAATGAATGTTGGCTGAGACAAAGAAAAACAAAGACAAGTGCAAAGTCCAAGCCTTTACCAAGTTTATCAGCTTCACCAGGTGTGGTAGCACACACCTGCAACCCAGCAATCAGAAGGCTGAGGCAAGAGGATTGCCATGAGTTAAGAAGTCAGCCTGGGCTATATAGTGAGTTCAAGATCAGACTGAACTACATAGCAAGACCCTTTCTCAACCCCTCTTCCAAATAGCCCATACTCATCTAAAATGACATATAATTAAGCCCCAATTTCATCATACAGAGAGCTCAAAGTGGCCTGGAAGGGTCACAGACAGCTGTGAGGTCAGATAGGTGGATTATGAGGTGCCCATGGGAAGCTGTGCTGTAGGGGCAAGTGGGCAGGCAGTACAGGGCAGAGGCAAGGAGAACTTCCACAAGAGTTATTTTCAGCCGGGCGTAGTGGCGCAGGCCTGTAATCCCAGCACTCGGGAGGCTAAGGCAGGAGGATTGTTGTGAGTTCAAGACCAGCCTGAGCTACAAAGTGAGCTCAAGGCCAGCCTGAACTGCATAGTGAGACCCTGTCTCAAAAAGACAAAAAAAAAAGAGTTGTTTTCAATAGCTACTGGCATGTAGCTATTCAGTTGTCTTTTCAATGGACAAATAAGGGTACAGCGTCTTACTGTGTTCTGTGGGTAGAGATTCACTGGGCAAGACAGACACAAAACAATGTGTTATGGAGCTGCACAAAGTTCCTCCTATGCCCAGCCTGAGGGGTGCAGCCCTGGTTCTCAGGCTCCACCAAAGCAGAGGACCCCACTTGCCTATGCCTGCTCTTTTCCCATGGATCAACATAGATTTTTACCTAGGGAACAAGCGAAGTAGCCTGACTTTATGTCACCCCAATCAGGGAAGTGGGGAGCTTGGCCTTGCCTCTGCCACAGGCAAGCAAGAGCCTCTCTGATTTGTTATTTATCTGCAGCAAATATTTATTGCTAATTTGAAGCACTGAATGAACTTGACAGAAACACCTGCTACTGGGAGTCTGGTGGCACCACAGACCCTGGCAGTGGGACGGGAATTGCAAAGTCACTCCCAGGACTTCCTCTGGTGCTCTGGCCACCTGAGGACAGGCCATGCCTGCTTTTGTTTACCACCTCATTCTCCCACCAGAGTTCCTTGAGACCTGGTCCTTGAGACCAAGCTCGATGCCAGGCACTTTCTTTATTGCTCAATTGCTAGCAAGGGAGGAATAAGGAAGGGAATGACGTAGCTTCCACAAGTATACTGAGATGCAAAGGTCCAGACAGAGCATTAGTCAAAGTCATGAACCTTAGAGTCATATTCTGATTGGAGCAGCAGGTCAAGGACAGAATGTGAGAGAAAAGACAGTGTACATGTTGTACATTGTTGTATCTAAGTCATTCTACTTGATAAACAGCACACCAGAACTTTTTGCACCTATTTAACTGTAAATTAATGTCTGTTAATCAACCTTTCTATACTATTACCACCTCTATTCTCCTGACCTCCAGTCTACTCTCAACTTCTTTTTTTTTTTTTTTTTCAGAACCAGGGCTTGAACTCAGGCCTTTGCGCTTGCCAGGGAAGCACTTATTCCTCTGAGCCATCTCCCCGGCCCCTGCTCTCAACTTCTATGAAATTGATATTTATCAATTTCACATATGAATAAGATAAAGCAGCGCCTGGCTTTCTGTACCTGGCTTATTTCAGTTAACATAATGATCTCTATTTCTGTTCATGTTCTCACAAATCACAGGATTTCATTCTCTTGTTTTGCCTTTGGTTTTGGCTGAAAAGTATTCTGTGGTATCTATGTACATTCTCTTTATCCACTGCAGCACTGATTGTTTCCACGTCTTAACTATTGTGAATCCTGCTGCAATAAACAGGAGCACAGATGTCCTTTCGGCATATTAACTTTATTTCGTTTGATATGTGCAGTAGTAGAATTGTTGGATCATATAATTTCTATTTCTAATTGTTCAGGGAACCTCCACAATGTTTTCCATAATGATTGTATTCACTTCCATTTTCAACAATAGTATACATTGGATAGTAGCATAGTAGTGTGCAGCGTAGTATTTCGTATGCTACATCTTTGCCAACACTTCATATCTCTGAGTCTGTTTTGATAAAGGTCATATCTCATTGTGGTTTTTGTTTGCCTTTCCTGATGATTAGTGTGGTTTGCGCTCATACCTAGTGATATTGAGGATTTTTGGGTTTTCTGATTTGGGGGCTCTGGGGGGATATTGGAGATTGAATCCAGGGCCTTCACACCAAGCTATATCTCAACCCTTTTTTTGTTTTTTATTTTGAGCCACCATGCCCAGTGGATGTTATATAGTATTTTATGTTTCTAAAGACATTCTGTTCACCTTTTTTGAGGACTATTCACTGAGACCTATTGCTCATGGTGTTTTGTTTTATTTTGGTTTTTATAGTACTGAGGATCTAATCCAGGACCATCAGCCTGAGTTACATCCCCAGTTCCCCCTTTAAAAAAAAAAAATTTGAGACGAGGTCTCACTAAATTTCCCCAGCTAGTCTCAAACTTGTGATCTTTTTGCCTCAATCATTCAAATAGCTGTGATTATAGGTATGTGTACCCAGCCTACTGCCCATTTTTAAATTTCTTTGCTTATTTGTTTTTGCTCTTGAGTGTTTGCTGTTGTGTTCTTTATATATTCTGGATATCAACCTTTTGTCAGATACTTTACAAATATATTTTCCCCATAATTTAAGTTGCCTCTGCCTTTTGTTTCTTTTGCTTTGTAAATTCTTAGTTTGATGTGATCTAATTTATTTATTTTTTGCTGCTATTTCTTTTATTTTTTGGCAGAACCAGGGATTGAACACAGGCCCTTGCGCTTGCCAGGGAAACACTTATTCCACTGAGCCATCTCCCCGGCCCCATTTGCTGATATTTCTTGTGATTTTGAGGGCTTGTCCCAGGCATTTTTTGTAGCTATCATAATGAGATTTCTTTTTTCAGATACTTTGCCAATGACATATAATAGTGCTGTTTTTTTTCTTTTTTTAGTGCTACTATTTTTGTATGTTGATATTTTTATCCTGAAACCTTGCCAAATTCATTTATTATTTTTACTAGCTCTTAGGGCTTAAGGGAGTGGTTTATATTAATGTCATCTGCAAACAGTGACTATTTGACTTTTCCACTTCTGATGCCCCTTAGTATTTCTCTTGCCTGATTACCCTAAGACTTCCAGAACTATATTGAATAAAAGTGATGGAAGTGGACATCCTTTTCTTATTCCAAATCCTAGAAAGAAGGCTTTCAGTTTTCCCCCATTCAGTCTATGTAACCTTAGCTGTTGATTTATTATAAATGGCCTTTATTATGTTAAGGTACATGACATAATTTATGTACTTAATTTGTCCCTGATCACACAACCAGTCACAACTCTGGGGTACAATTTTTTTTAAAAAACCTTTTTTATTTTATTTATTTATTTATTTGCAGTACTAGGGATAGAACTCAGGACCCTACACTTGCCAGGCAGGTGTTTATGCCGCTGAGCTATATCCCTGGCCCTTCTGGAGTACAATTAACACTTACATTTCTATGGGTTGTGCACTGCTAAGATGGACTTGTGGTGCAAGACTGCTGCAACCAGACACAACTGATTCCAGCTGCAATAAAAGTCCAGTATACAAAAACACAAGAACTTTTCTAGAGTCTATGTCCCAGACAGGCCTAGGGATGGATACCATTAGGATCAATCTGCCCAGTGTTAGATTTCACCAGCTCAGTACTAAGTTCCAGGACAAAGTCTTGTGCTTAGTGCCCTGGCCAATGCCCAGTGAAAGGGCATTCAAGCATACTATACTGAGCAAGGTTGGGGCAGTGATAGTAAAGACAGTTCTTTGGGCACATAGGCTGACACTAAGCTGGGTCATGTTTGAGTCTCAGAGCTGCAAGGACTTGTAACAGGGGCCATGTTTCAGCTGGCAGTGATGCAGGCTGAAACTGTCCACCCTAAGGGAGCAGGTCCTTGCTTGACACTGGGGCAGGTCTAAAACTTCATTTGCAAGCACTAGCCTGGCAATAGCTGTGTCGTCCAGGGTGGATGATGGATGGTAGAGGCACTCTCTTGGTCCCAAAGCTTGAACTTAGCTAGGTCACTGTGTCATGCCTGTGTGTCATTGCCATAGGATACTAGTCAGCCTGTAGGGGGGTGGGGTAGTGTGCTTTGAGGCTCTCCAGGGCTGTAAATGACACTGCAGAAACTGGAATCTGTTCAGAGGTCTCTATGTGATGTTGAAACCAGTCTGAAGGGACCTGCCTCAGGCTCTTGTGTTACAGGGCATCATCTGTGAGCCCTGGCCTATGTCTGAGGTCCTTAGTTTTTACTAGATGCAAGGCTTGGCAGTGGACTACAAGTCAAAGCCCTGTGCTAGCTTTCCTGCTCTGCTCCCCAGCAGGTAGAGTCTTGCTACCTACTCTGTCCCCAAAGGTTAGAGGGCAGGTGACAGAGGGTGTCAACCACAAGATTTAACACAGTTCCAGTGACTCAGTGCCCAGGTACTGGCCTGGTGGTGGGAGTTGTGGAGTTCTGCCCAGCACTGAGTTTCACAGTGGTGGGGCCTGGCACTGGGTCTCAAGTCTAAAGCCTGGTCTTAATTCTCTCTCCCTTCCCCAAGTGGAAGGTCTCTCCATGTTGGTAGCTTGGAGCTACCCTTGGTAGCAGAAGGGTGGCAAGGCACCTCTTTCCTTCCTGCCTTCAGTATTTTCTTTCACAATAAAGTAGGCACTTGATCTCTCACCTAATTTCCTCAGCTATTTGTGTGTGTGTGTGTGTGTGTGTGTGTGTGTGTGTGTGTGTGTGTGTGTGTTACCAGGGATTGAACTCAGGACCTTGCACTTTCCAGGCAAGCATGTATTCCAATTCCACTGAGCTATTTCCCCACCCTCTTCCTTAGCTCTTTTGAAGGTACTTTATGAAGGCATGAATAGATGTTCAAGTTGGTATCAGTGGGGTGACCACACCAGATTATCCTACTCATTACTTTCTCCATCTCTTTATTTTCTTGTTAGCCCCTTTTGTAAACCTAATGCCCATGGCCCATTATTACACTGATGTTCTTACTTTTTGATAATTCGCAAGAATGCCTTATACCTCGGAGAGAAGCCCTTTTCTCAAACAGTGTATACTTGTGTCCTACTATTGTCCATCTAGGGCAAAGACATTTGTAGTGACCAATTCTTCCCCTCCCTGGAGGCAGGGCCTGGTAATGGACACAATTAAAATCAACATAAAGATACACGTTTCCTTTATTACTCTCTGCCAGACTTGCCTGACGATTGCAGCCCAGGAAAACAAGTAATGAAGAAAAAGATTCCTCTTCTTAGGAGCTGCTAACCTGGTGTGTCAATTTCACAAGTTAATAAATGATTGGAGAAAGCTTAATTTGCAGTGGAAAAACCTTAAGATCAGCCAGTGCTTAGGCCCCACTCAATTAACTTGTGTTCCTAAGGGGCCGAGCAAAGAGCAGGGGGCAGTGATCCTTAATTACATGTGCTGGTGCTCACTGCAGCCAGCATTTCCTGCCAGCATTTACCCAGGCTGTGAGGTGAGGTGACTCTACTATTGAGAATTTGAAGCTTCTGAAAGCTGGAGACCTCCAGAGAGAACAGAGGACTCCTGGCCTAACACAGTGGGAAAGGTTCTCTCAGGGTAGCTTTTAAAGTCCCTTCCCAGTCTCTATTACAAGACAACCTATACAGTCCTCTCATCCTGACCTCTTTATTGACTCCAGGCTAATAATGTGCCTTAAGGTCTTCCCAGACTTCTCTCTCCCTCCTAACTGGCTCATTTGCCCCAAGGGACCCAGAGCTCATCTTGCCCTGGGGCTCTACAAAGTCACCACCGTTCTCCAGCACTACCCCTGCTGCACAGAGCCCGAAATCCTCCTAAATACATTCCTTTGGGCATCATTTCCCAGAAGGGCCAGATGGCTAAAGATCAGGCCTGATGAATGCAGGTTTCTGAGCCCCACTACATAGGTGCTGCTTCAGGAGATCTTCAGTCTCTGCCTTTCAACTTGTGCTTTGAGTGATTGTTCACACCAAGCCCATTGTACTTCAGCAGATGCCTTAGCTGCTCGTGAAATATCTACACTCCTTCTGGAAGGAGAATCCCTAGCCCTGGAGTCAGGAAGCCACACTCCCAGGACCTTACAGGTTCCATCCCTGACTTGCTGCATTCAGCAAGTGTTACTGTGACAAACAAGTCCCTTGTCCTCTTCTATAAGAAAATAAAAGTCCTGGGCCAGGTATCTTAGAGTCCTCACATTTCTATGGGTTGTTTTTCTGTAAGTAACTGATATGTTAAATAAGTATGTTGCGTGGTTTGTGCTTAACAACTTTCCCCTGGAGTATCCCTTTACTTCAAAATGCTTAGTGGGAGAAATATTTCCATGACATACAAAAAAATTTGTGTTAGCCACACTACCTTGTTTTGAATTTACTCTTAGATGATAGCTACTCTTTTTTGGGGGGATAGGGGATATACTGGGAATTTAACTCAGGGCCTTCTACTGGCCAAGAAGATATTGTGCCACTAAGCTAAATCCCTGGCCCAATAGTTACTGTTACAGTTAAATTATACAAGCAGTTTTAACTCAGAAATTAAAATTCTAATCACAACTAATAATCAATAGACTGCCAATCTGGCAGCATTACTCTTCTCCTTTCCTCCAGATTGGACCTGGTACAGGATGGAAGTGCTTGGGAGGTGTCCCACACGCAGTCTTTACTGTTTGCATTGCCCTTACTTTTCCCCTCCACTTCAAGACCTAAAAGCTCTTTCACTTCCAGCCATGAAGAAATTGTGGCTTCTTGAGCTGGCCAAATAGCTCAGTGGATTAAACCACCTGTAAGCAGGCTCAGGTGCCAGGGGTTTGATCCCCAGGTCTGCTGTGCCAGCCCCAACCCAGGGGCGCACTGAGATGGTAATTGAGACTGGGCCTGGTGGCACGTGCCTATAATCTCAGCTCTTAGGAGGCTGTAAACAGGCAGATCATTCCAAATCTGATCTAGTAGCGAAACCCTCAACACCCTATAGACTGTTCCCTAACAATAACAAAAAATAAAAAAGAGAAAGAAAATAAATTGTGGCTTCTTACTGATCTTGAAGGAACTTAAACTGGTTCTTGCTTTTGTGAATTTGTGTGTGTGCACAGAGGGGCCTCCTCAAGTTTTTTTCTGAAGCGCACCATCCCTTGTAACACTTTACTGAACCCCTGGGCATCTGGGGGCCACCTCCAGCCCCTTCTTACCATTGATACCACTTGATGGTACTTGAGACAGCCTCAAGTCATTCCATGGCTCAAGAACAACGGTCTTGCCAAGGAAATTTTGCTCACCAAATGGTCGCCACATTGTTGATCCACCTATATCATGTGGGAGGAGGGGAATCCTGGAACAGATGTTTTCGACATTCCAAGTGTGCAGTTTGCATGTAGCTTTGGGGATGAGGGCCCTCTCCTGAACTCTCTTGTTTTCTGACTTCTAACTTTGGGAATCTCATAACCTGTACAGGAAGAGCTCTGCTCTAACCTCCATTCACACAGGACTACAGTTCAATGAGAGTAACAGCATCTTTGAAAAGAAGAAGCCTGAGTACACATAGCACAGGAGGCAGGAGACAGATATAGGTCTAGATAGAGAAGGAAGGTAAAATTGTCAGGCAGGACCACATGCTAGATCACCTGCTTCCTTCACAACCCTTCCTGAGCTCTGCACTTGAGACCTGCTGGCCTCAGATGCACCCTAATCCTTGAGACACTAATGTCTGTCCTCTGACTTCTAGCTTTGTCTGAGGCAGAGAACCTCAAAGGGATCAGCCTTGTTCTTTCAGAAAATGATTCTGTGGGTGTGGGCAATGACAGGGCTCCCTCCCCAATATAAACAGCGAGGGTCTTCTCCTGGGGACAAGTGCTACATCACACAGTACCCTGCCCAAACCATGTACAGCCCAGAGTCTCTTCTAAGTAAAATGGGTGGATGTTGAAGGGATATTAAGAGACCCCAGAATTAGCTGACACTGGTTTCCCAGATATCTCTGCGGCATCCTGCCTCCCCTTGTTCTATTAGCAAGTCAACCTGAACTTAATCATCTGACTATCTAGATAGCACATTTGGAAGAGAGGGCAAAGAGAAAAGCTAGGAAATATGACAGGGAGGAAGCCATACATTTATACACACAAGATGGGTAAGGCCATGATCCTGAGAAACATCAGCAGGTTTTTGAAACTAGCAGTTAATTGGTATGATTCTTACCCTGACTAACTACATATGCTGATACCTGTGAACTAAGCAACTGCACTGAAGGTATCAATGTGTAACAGTAGGTTACACAGGCTTGGAATGCCTGTCATTCTGGTCTTCTAAATACATACTGCTTGTCATGACATACCAATTATTGCCATACTGTCTCTCAAGTAAATGTTTGTTTAAAAAAAAGGGGGGTAATAAATGAAAAAAAGAGACAAGAAAAAAATGTCACAGGACTATCCTGCTACAATGCTGTATATGGTTAGATTTCTAAATCTCTGTGTAAAAATATGTAATTGTTTATTCCTATTTTAAAGTATTTTTTACTTTTTAAATTTTTTTTTAGCCGGGCGTGGTGGCGCATGCCTGTAATCCTAGCACTCGGGAGGCTGAGGCAGGAGGATTGTTGTGAGTTCGAGACCAACCTGAGCTACAAAGTGAGCTTAAAGCCAGCCTGAACTGCATAGCGAGACCCTGTCTCAAAAAGACAAAAAAAAAAAAAAAAAGAGGATCTCTAGGGTACACTACCGAGTTCAAGGTCAGCCTGAATTATATAAGACTCTCAAAAAAAATAAAAATAAAAATAAAAATAAATTTTTTTCTTTATATTCTGTAGGGACTTAAAGTTTAACATATTAATACTTAATGGAAAATATCTATTCCATGTTATGCCTAAGATGTTTGATATTCAGACAGATAGTGAGGTTAAACCCAATTACATATGTTGTAGGGTAATAATAAGCTTCTCTTCTTGAGGGTTAGCAACCTAAGTTTGCAGACCAAAAATTAGAGAAAAAGAAGGGCTGTAAGGACAGCCAACATTTTGGCCCTAGCCTTTCAAAGTCAGTAAAGACTCAGGACATAAGAGAACCTACACTGTAACATTATGTAACTGAGTTTTGTCCCAAATTTTCAAGGAGATTATGGGGCCACAGAGGAATGTGATCGATGATGTAGAGTGTGCCTAAGGAGAGTCACAAGGAGAGAAAACATTCTCTCAGGCTTTCACAGAGAGCAAAGTGGTCAAGCAGTGGCCATGACTCATCCACATGGCTGACACTGACAAAGGATCTACAAACTGCAGTATAGGGTTTCAGGATAAATCCTGAAGGGATTTGACTGACATTATCAGATACAAAAGTTATATTTCTTGTTATACAGGTCTTGCTTTATCTTGGTCTTCACCATCTGGCAGAAAAGCATAAAAATGAGGTATAAAATGTAAAGCCATATTAATAGGCTTAAGTCAGCAACTTCTGACATTGCCAGTCCTACAGATAAGCCACTATTATGGACTACATTGGAATATTTTGCTGAATTCACACATGTACAATACTTAAATGATGATGGAACACCCTTCTCTGACAAAACTAAACAGAAAAAGGGCATACAAATGAAGGACCATTTTGTATCTGTATATTCAAAATACTTAGGATAGATATATAGCTATATTCTCTTAATTCAATGAATGAAAAACACTATTGTTCTAATAGTGTTTGTGAACAGGATATCATGTCTGCATCTTGTACAATGAATAACCACTAAGACAACAATATGCAATGTATTTATTATTGAAACTGTCCTACTAATCAGTTTTGAAACTGTCTCATTATTTGTTTCTCAATAAGATTATTTTAAAAAAATAGATGGCACATTTGGCCTAAAGGAATTCAGGATATCAGATGAAGGAATGTGTGGCTCTGAGCACTGCAAGAAACTAATAGGCCCAGCAATCAGTGCAGAAGGGGATGGGAAAGAGATACATGGGGCCAGTCATGCAGGCAACCATGGATGATCTGAACTCTCCAGTGGAGTGTGAAGAGGAAGGGGACTGCCCTCCCCACTGAACCTCTGCTCTTGGCCCCAGTGCTGCTGCTGCACTAGGCAAGTGTTCAAAAGAGCAGTGCTGAGAGAAAGAGGCAAGGAAGGATCAGATGTGACCTGATAAGTCTCTTGCCAGGTTCTTCAGCTGGAAGCCTGAGAGCCACAGCAACCAGAGAAGACAAGAAGCAAAGAAGTCCTTTGGAGACCACCCTGGAGTTCTGGCGTCACAACCTGGTGCCTCCTCCAGCTCCATCCTGTCCTCCATATCCAGCTGGCGCTGACCTTTCTCTGTTTTGTCTGGCAGGGACTGATGCCCTTGGCCATGATGCACCCTCAACTGCTGTCTGCTCAGGCGCAGCCTGCGTGACTAAGCCACCACTGCTCCAGCTGTTTCCCGTAAGTATAAGGCTATCCCCAAGAAGAAAGTGTCTGAGCCCAGAGTAGGGAAGAAGCAGGGTAGGGAAGGAGCTTCAGAAAGTCCTGGCCCAGAAAGCAGGCCTTCAGTATTGCTTTCTGGACATTAGACTTGTCCCCTGGAGCCACCCAGCCCTCTGAGTTGGGCACCATTAAGTCATTCTGCCCCAGACCTTCTAGGATTTTGGTGGGAACACAGGCATCTCTTTCTCTTTCTCAAAAAGCTCAAGAAGAGACATCAGATATGATAGGAACTTCCAGGAACTGATCCTAGGGTCCTGACTCAGACATTTGCTCTCCTGTGACATCAAGGAGATCCCTTGATGGTCTATCTTCCCCACACCCCCTGAGTTGCAGGGTTTATGTAAGGTTTGGGTGTCTTACTTGCTACATACCAAATTGATCAGTGTAAACAATACACACTGATCATCTCAGAGTTTCTGTGGGTCAGGAATCCTAGTACGGGGAGCAGAGTCCACTGCTTCAGCGTCTGTCATGGACTACACAGTTTGGACTGAGGATGCATTTTCATCAGAAAATTCAACTAGATGGATGAGAAATAGGTTTTCTTCCACACTATTGTTGCTGTTGTTCAGATCTTTCTGAGTCATTGATCTGAAGACCTCTGTTCCTAATTGGTGACTGGCCAGAGGCCAGCCTCAATTCCTGGACACAGAGGCTCTACAAGATGACAGCTTGCTGTATTAAAGCCAATAAGAAAAAAGAGTTGGCTAGCAAGGGGGAATGTAGAGTCTTGTATCTGTTAACAGAAGTTACCTCCCATGACTGGTGTTGTATTCTACCAGTTAGGATATATGCACAGGTTATACACTCAAGAAGAAAAAAGCAGGGCCAGTGAGATAGCTCAGTGAACTAAGTGCCTGCATAGGCATGCGCAGAGAGCCAGTACCACGTGCTCTGCCGGACCCGCCCCTGGGGCATGCTGAGTGGGCCACTGAGACTGGGCATGGTGGCACATGCCTGTGATCCCAGTGCTAGGGAGGTTGAAAACAGGAAGATCACTATGAGCCTGAGCTGCATAGTGAGACCCTGTACCAAATACAAATTTTAAGAGGAGGAGGAAGAAGAGGAGGAGAATACAGGGGATAACTGCCAGAAAGTGGGGACCCAGGGGCCCATCTTAATTAAAGGCTGCCCATCACAGGTAGAATAATAATTGGAAAGACTTTATAAACTGTAAGATGCTGTTCAGGTTAGGAAGTTACTGTCATTCATTTGCATCCACTCATGAAAAGGAAATTAGCCACCTGAAATAATAGTGAGCCCCTGAGTGTGAAAATTTAAATGCTATTAGTACTGAGCCCTCAGAAAAAGGCATTTTATGTGTGCCTTCCTGGCTTATGATCATAAAACCAGTCTTATCTGTTTTTTCCTCACAATCACATTTGCAGACTTACTTTTTTGTTGACATCAGTTTTAGAAGGACAGAAGGGCAGTTTCCAAGACAAGGTGACCATGGAGTGGCACAGCTGAGCTTAAACCTTCTGCCCTCTGCAAGGCCACACCACCTCCTTCCAGGTCACTGTGGAACTGAAAGAAGGCAGGCTGGCACAGAAGGCAGGGAAGAAGTAGGAGTGTTTAGATGGTTTCTCAGTAACTCTTTGTGCTCTAAAACAGCCTGGGACAAGTGCAGGGGCAGCTTTGATACTCCGGTGTCATTGTGGAAGGTTGTACATGTCTACTTAATGCTCAAATGTATGAAGATGTTTGTTCATAGCATAATGGAACAGTAGCCTGGACTTAGCTCCCTTGGGTCAGTGCTACTGAATTCCTTTTGCCATGAGCAGTGCTCCCCAGCCCTATGAAGACATTTTATTTATTTTACTCTGAAACCTAAAGAGAACAGGAAAATAAAAGTTTCAAACCATATCACATTAACTCATTTTTGGCATTATAAATTAGCCTAGGATTGAACATGGTTGTTACATAATTTATGTTTTATAATATAGACCATTCTATAAATATGTGTGAAATTCTTCCAGTATACATTACTTGCTATATTCTAAAAAGGATACGCAAACCAATCAGTCTACTTTATGGATATTTAATAGTAAAAGCTTCCATTCCATATGGAAGGTAATGCATTTTTCCCAACATTTAAAAATTGCTATTTTGTTGAAAAATACAGACCAATTAATAGTTGGTGAACTCCTTATATACCTTCAGGGTAAGAACCCTCATGGAAAAAAATGACATAAAACATCTTCAGCATGTTCTGAAGGCAAATATATGCCTCACTTGACCTTGTGTATTTAACACTATCTTTTTAATTTTAAAATGTAAATTTTGAAATTTGGCTGTGCTCTGCTAGAGGGGGTTGGATTCACTGCCTACATGTTTGCCTACTTGCCCAGTAAATTACATTTGCACTGATGTATGTATATACAGTACCTTCCAACCTTAACATAAAATAATAAAAGTTAAAACAGGCTGGGCACATCCCAGAGGCATAGGACAGCCCACCACTGCCTCCCCAGCTGTAGGTCATGCCACAGGCCACCCTGCAACTTAAGCAGCCTTCAGAAGTGAACTCATAGGGAAGTGGGAAAGGATGAAGTGTTGTTGGAATGAAGTTACATAAAGCCTTGCTCACCTGAGATTCATTTTCCTTCCACCAGATGCCCTAGGGAACCCAAAGCATTACCCATCATACATCTGTGCCATCAAACTGGTCGTCACAGAAATACATTGTTGAATTTGCAGACTAGATTGAGGCTGAGAGATATGATTTGCTGCCCCCTCGTGGTCAGAGTCATAACTGCCAAACTGTGACATGCTGCATAGTGAAATGATTATCCAACTTTCAAGTCTCCTGTGTGTCAGGGCACAGTATATAAAGCTGCTAGGGGAGCAAGAAAAGAGCAAAAGACAAAACTCCTGTCTTTAAAAGATTTTTCACTTAATGGAGTCAAAGATATCCACACATGGAGTTTACTAGGATCCCACTATACTAGGATTGGAAGAGTAGAACATGAAAAGGCATTACAGAGTCAAAACTGGGAGAGAACATCTGGGATGGCAATCAGTGGATGCCATCAGGCTTTTAAGGATGAGCTGGACATGAACTGACGAAGAAAGAGAGATCATGCTCTCTGCTATGGAAAGCCCCTCAGGATCTCCTATCTTCCAAAGAGTTAAATCCAATTCCCTGTCTTGCCTATTAGCCTCTGCACTTCATGTAAACTGCTGACCTGTCCCAGCATTTCCAGATTCCTACCAGTTCAAGAAACCTGCCCACCCACAAGCCCTCCCCACTTCATCTCCTACTTAGGCGGTAGGATTTGGCTCAAATAGGACACCTTCTATGGAACATCTCCCCAATAATTAGTTGCCCCTACTAAGTGTCCCCCTACCACTGGTCTGTGCTGTGGTTACATGTCTTACACTGTGTCATATGGGATGCAAAGTGCCTTTTCATCACTAAGCTGTGATCTTCCTAAGACCGAAACAGAAGCTCTACTTAGGAGACAAAAAAAAGATGAAGAGAGAAAGATAAATTGGTAGCAGGCATGCAAAAGGGAATGAGGGAGGGTGAAGTCTTCAAAGCTGCGTCTGAAAGCAGTGTCCACATGAATGTACACTACATGAATTATCTGGGAAAGCATGGGAGCATAGAGAAGCATGTAGAGATGTGAAAAGCCAACCTTGGTGGAGGGAATGATGCTCAGATACAAAACCACGAGGTTAGTGAGGAAGGCAAAGCACCAGTGCAGCCTTGGGATGCAGCCTTTTAACAAGCATAGGAAAAGAACACTGGTGGAAGACAGAAAAGGATTTGCAGATTTTAAAGTCTGAGCACCTATAGGTACATCCTGTGATGTTAAGCTAATGTGAAAAAGAGTAACCTGAGACCGTCTTAATATTCAGGCTCTGATTCCTTAGGCTAGTGGTGAGCACCAAGATGGCACGTTTTTAGCAGACCTATGTATGGGATGCCAGTATTACTGGTCCACAGAACACATGGCTGCAAAGCACCTTTGTGTGAACTAGGATCAGTTCCACTGGGTGGGTGGAGCCCTCTAGGAACACAGTAATGGGCAGGTGGTGTCTCTGGGTGAAGAAAAATGTGCTCCTTCCACCAGTGAACACACAGGGTACACAACATGATGAGCTGGGCTCCAGCTCCCACTTGCCCTTTGAGGGGATGAACAGTGTGTCAACCCTTCAGGGTAGCTCGTTAGAACCACAAGACAGCTCCAAAGTGAGTTGCCCAACTAGAGAGCAGAATGATGCCTTGAGCCTACCTTAACTGGCTTTGAAATGACAGTGGGACATTCAAGTGAGATGTCCACCCAAGAGCACTTGAGAACAGAGCTAGAGGCTTGGATTCAGAGCCAATAGGCATTTTGATGAGGAAAGCTAGATGGGAATGGGCTGGAGACTAAGGAATAAACTAACCCCGAAGGCTTTGCTTATTAGATAATGCTCTCCTCCTAGAACCTTTGTGTCTGTCTTCTAGGTCACTGTTCCCCTTACTGAACATAAGTATTCACAGTCATTCTTCTATCCTCAAGATGCCAAGTCCTATCTCTTTTGCCTTGATCTCCATGTGTCAGAGAGCCTCAGAAATCCTCTTTCACTGATCTGGATAGCCTCACTCCCAGAGCTTGCCTCTGTCCTATACATTCAACCCTGTCACCAGAACCAGTATCCCTAACCTGGCCATAGCCTTCCAGAGGCCATGATGCTATGAGTTTTGGGTCCTGTGCCCTGTAGCTGGGAAAGGGTAAGGAGAGGACTAAAGGAAGAAATCAACAAGAACCTTTGACACTGGATAGAAACAGAAGAATTAGCATTCTTCCTCCTCTCTTCCCTCTGGCATCTGTATACAACTCCGTCCTGCCATGCCCCTGCCCTACCCAGTCCTGTCTTCAGCAAGCATCCAGGGATCAGGGCCCTCCAAGCTCCTGTTCTTCTCAAGTCCCTCTGCTCCAACTTCACTGAGAGTTCCTCATGACTGACTGCTCCTTGTTTCTCCACATACATCCTTGCAGAGTTTGATGGGGCATCGGGCGGATGACAGCGGGAACAGTTGTGATCACTGGTGGAATCCTAGCGACTGTGATTCTCCTCTGTATCATCGCTGTCCTGTGCTACTGCAGGCTCCAGGTCAGTTCCCTAGGCCCGCAGCAGGCAACCAGCAAACCACTTCCTCCTTCAGGGGCAGAACTAGCGATTCCTCATTTGGGGCCCACACAGCCCAAAGCCACAGGCAATGGGAGGTTTAGGTCAAGGAGCTGATGCAGGTCAAAAGGGCTGTGGATCTCCCTTTACCTTGTAACTTTAGGACACTGAGCACACACTTGGAAGATACTGGGCCTTGTGCTCACCTCTGAGGTTTTAGGAGTGGTAGGAAAGCCACCACTTTGAGTAGACACGAAAGTTGCTTCCAGCAGCCCACAGCCCTGTTCTCAATATGATGTACATGTTCTTCCTCCCCGTCTCCTCAGGCATAGCCTGGAGAGTTCACTGAAAAACAGGAACTTAAGAAAAGCTCAAGTATTAGCTTTGCAAAGTGGGGAGTATGTGCTTGGGGAACTTAGGCCTCTGGTGTTTAATTTTATCTCCAGCACTGAAAAAGAGCCCAGCACTGAACCAAAGGGTCTGGATACCTGTACCTGTGAAACTCAGAAGTACACTGGGGCCAGGGGCAGGGGAGTATACACAGACTCAGTTTCCTTGTCTCCTCTCCCTAGTACTACTGCTGCAAGAAGAGCACTGAGGATGCAGATCAGGAGGAGGAGGAGGAAGAGGAGGAGCACAACCTTGCTGTCCACCCCAGAGGCCCCACCTGCAATGCCTGTACTTCTCAAGCCCTGGATGGCAGAGGCAGCCTGGTGCCTCTCACCAGTGAGCCCTGTAGCCAGCCATGTGGGGCAGCAGGGAGCCACTGTACCACTTGTTCTCCATACCACTCCCCTTTTTACATACGGACAACTGACATGGTGCCCAATGGGGGTGGAGGCGAGAGGCTCTCCTTTGCTCCCACATACTACAAAGAAGGGGGACCTCCCTCCCTCAAATTGGCAGTGCCCCAGAGTTACCCGGTGACTTGGCCAGGCTCTGGGCGTGAGGCTTTCACCAATCCAAGGGCTATTAGTACGGATGTGTAACCATTGCACCCCCCGACCTGCACACACCAATACTGCTGCCCCAGCAGAAGCCATGGGGACAGCAGATGACCCTAAAACAGCCCCACAAGGACTAACTCAGTTTCTTTGGCTTTTCCTGCTCCATAGAAGAGGGTTCACCAGAATTTGAGCTGTTGAATGCATGGAGAATCAGGGTTGGGGCTGGCTCCATCCCAGAGCCCAGAGTGTGGAGGCTGATCTACTGACTGATTTTGTAACTTCACCAGTTTCTCTCTTGGGACTTCCTCCCAACAAGCCCTAATACCACCACAACCCCTCCCAGGAAGTCCAAACCCCTGGCATTGCAGGGTTATGAGAACATGTACCAGGGAAAGCTAAGCAAAGGCTCCAGAGACTTCCAGAGTCCTTGGGAGATGAAATGGCCATGTCTAGAAGAAAAGGGGACAAAGGGCTAAGAAAAAAGTGAGGGCTACATATTCTGGAATTTGAGAGGTGAAGGCATTTGAGAGGTAAAGTCCTTGAGATTTGCTTGCTCACTAAAACATGTCCAAGAGCTAATTTATTATTTAGTTTTTTACTTTGGTTATCAATATTATCACTGTGGCTATTGAGACACTGATTATTAAACACATCACATCTGCACCTACTCCCTCCTCATGGCACATATCAAGTAGATTTTTTTTTTTTTAAGTTGACTTTTAGAAGGCCATATGTGGTTGTTAGTAGGGGACATATCAAATAGCATCTGTCTACACTTGTCTCCTCTAAACCTTTTCTTCCCCTACTTAGAAATCAGCTGTCCCCCACTGGAGAAGCTTTTTCAAGTTTTGTTATAAGAGTTGCAGAAGCGTAACTACTTGCTGATTGTCTCAGGTGCTGGTCCATTTTATTAGTGCTCTCCCATTCCCAGGCATGCACACAGACACATAAACTAATCACAGGCCTTTGCCATTTTCAGAAGCTGCAAGGAGCGGAAGGCTCCAGGGGAACCAACTAGAAAGAAAAATCTGACCTCCACGCAGTAAGAATAAAAGCTGATTAAGGTGTCAGATCCCCATGACAACCATCCAGCTTGTACAGGAAAAGCATGGCATCTGTGTGGGCAGTACTACAGTGGTGAACCTGCCCAAATAAGTTCCTGTAGGACTGGTGCTCTACTTAAGCATCCACCTGTGACTGGAGGAGAACCCACTTCACCACACTGGGACCAGCAGCCCTTGCTCCTAAGCACAGGGGAAGGGGATCCCGAGGATCAGATGTGTCTTAGAGGATAGATTTCATGTTTCTGCTTTCCCTTGGCCACTGCACTCCCCCATCTCCAGTGATGGAGTCTTTATTGCTGTCTAACTCGAGTCCCAATTTCTGCTTAGAACCCAGCAGTGACCTTATGCTTTTTATGTAAGTATGCTTGATGAGTGTTCAGATGCCTTGGCAGTAAAATATAGCTGCTCCCCCAACCCCCTCTAGGCCATAGCTAACCCCACTGAGTCACTAAATGCAGAGGATGGCACAGGAAGGAAGGGGCTGGGCTTTCTGCCAAAATCTCAATTGCATTTAACAAAGGGTTGAAAGCAGATGAGGAAGTGGGACAGAGAAAGGAATTCTCACCTTATGCATCACCCAGTTTGGATCTGGAATTAATGGGCAGTGAGTTGAGAAGCAGAAGACCTGAGCTCTGGACACATTTTGGTCACTCATTAGCTCTAGGATCAGTCCCATATGTTCTCTGAGACTTCACTTTCTCCAGGGAAAAGAGGTTTACCAGATGAACTCCAAGGGTCTTCAGTCCTTCATGAAACAAGGATCTTCAGAAAGGATCTGCAAGCTATGCCATTCCCTCTTGCTCCCATCCTGGCAGGTGCTGATACTCCTAGGTGTCTGATCTTGCACACATGCATGTTTGCTGAGTAATGAAAGACTACAAAAAAAAAAAAAAACCCATGAGATTATAAGGCAAAATCATTTTAATTGCTAGTGAAGAGCAGCACGTTTGACCCCCTACGGAGTGGCCTGGAATGTAGCACTGATCTTGTAGCAGGAAGCAGCTTTAAGTGGGCTAATGAGGTCTGTCTCCCAGTGCAGAAGAGCAAGTTAGGAAGCATCTGTAACCCACCCATCCCACTGCCAGACCTTCCTTGTCCATGGGCAAGTCCTTAATGAGTTGCTGGGCTTGACAGCCTTCCCCACTTCCTGACAACCAGCCCAGTGCCTTGTCCCCATGTAATTCCATAGCCAGTCCACCAGCTAATCCACAGCCTCTCTCACCAAGAATAATACCACCATCATTGTCTCTTCTGCATTTGGAAAAATCAGGACTGTGACCTGCTTGGGGGTCCCAGAGTACAAAGCATCCCATGTTATTGTCTCTCCAATTGTTTCTCCAGCTTAATTACTACTAACAGTCAAACTCTGGGTCCAATGTGTTAGAGATAGGCCACACCTCTTTGCTACATAGTCCTCATTGCTCAGGGCACAGGCTCCCACCCAGATCCAAGATGCTCTGCTGGCCTATCTGTGAGGGCCTGCTCTGTAAAGAGGGAGCTCACCCTACCCAACTACATTAGCCTTTTAGCTGTGGAGACTGCACTATAGGACACTATTTGTATACTCTTTAAACTGAACTCTATAAACAGGAAGAAGAGGAGGCAGGGCTTGGGAATACCCAATCCCTTCTGCTATCTTTTTCCACCTCCACATCACTACTGCTGCTGCAGATTTCTTGTCTTGCATCTTTGATAATTTGGGAGTCACAACAAAGTGAATGTCAAAATAAATGAGAAATTTGAAATAGAAACCTCATGAGGTCCTATTCTTTACCTGGGCACAGGGTAGCTGGGCATGGATGTTAAGAGTGGATGCTCCATTTCAATACCCAGGATGTCCACTTTTAACACCCAAATCCATGTATCTCTTACCCTCTCCTTCTTACATTAACAAACCCCTTTATTGCAGGATATCCCCCATTGCCTAGTGTGAGTTCTCATCCTGAGAGGATTCACTGTTGGGAAAGGGGACTGAAGTGTAGTAGCAGTTCTCGCAAGACTGAAGTGGCCCTACCGACAATGTAAGCTACCCTAGGAAGCAACAGGCTTTTACTCTTGCCCAGCTCCCTCATCTTCCAGACTTGGGGTTTCCCTTCCTGTATACTTGGAGGCAAACTACTGGCCCTCAGAAACCTGAGGAGTCCCAATCGGTGTTACATAGCCAGTTCTGTGTTGTGTTGGAAGGGATGGCAGGGGCGGTGTTGGGCACAGACAGCAAGAGAGCAGCAATGTGAAGTGGGGCTAGAAGGCCTCTTATGTAGACAATAAAACTCAAAGGTAAAAGGAAAGTGTGTGTGTGTGCACACACAATAGGCAGTGGGCAGGCCTCTGGCCCAGTGGCAAACCTTGCCTAGTACCAGTGGGAGCACAGCTTCACTCTCAGCCTTGGGAGCATTGCCCCTAGCTCTGTTACCACAGCTCTCCACTGGGAACAGAAGCCAGGCCCTGAGGAAATTCTCATTCTAAAATGCCCCTCAGCTTCCTGCTACCTCTTCTACCGTAGCAGAGCAGCCAACACTACTCTCCACCACATACTTCTACTCTTCCACCTGGCACACTGGAGAGGCAGAGCTACCCCTGGCATATGGGTTTGGTGGTGAGGTCACAGCCCTGACCCAGAGGCTCTCTCTGGTAAGACCTTGACATCCCCCCACTATAGTCTCAGGCTCCTGCCCTGTTCAAGGCCCATTGGGGAGGGATGGAGAGGAGAAGAAAGAAATGGTCAAGATCACAAGCCCATCACCCTAATATCAGTGACCTCTCTGGCCAGCACGGCTCCAGTCCCCAGTAAGCTGCATCATGCAGAAGTCTTCAGACCTCTCCCTGTCACTCTGCCTCTGGGTGTCAGCATACTTCAAGGATTGTCTTAGTTACTTTTCTCTCCTTTCTGAGACAAAATACCTGACACAAAGTTAAGGGAGAAAAGGTTTATTTAGCTCACATTAGTAGAAGTTTCAGTCCATAATCAGATGGCTCCAAGGCAGGGTGGTGACATGGCACAGGGCCAACACTTGAAGGCAGCAGAAGACAGCAAAGGCAAAAGAGCAAAAGGGCGGGGCTCCTTTCCCCCCTTGTACTGTGTGCAGGCTACCTGCTATCATCATCTCTGAGCTCTCCTCCTCCACAAGCTCAGAATGTTTCCAAAGTAAGGACCCTGGCTCCCAGCTAAATTGTTTAAATTTCTCAATATACCAACCATTATAAAGGATAAACTTTTCCTCAGAACTTTTCACCCATTTTCCTACATTCAAGTTTACAAGTGGTGTTCAAGAGGTGCTATTTCCAAAGGAAGATCTTCAAACTACGATCATCTAAGGGGACTCCTGGGACAGCACAGCAGCAAGGGGAATAACCAGGAGCCCCTTGGCAGCTCAGAAAGGAAGTGGCCACTCTCTGGAGCTTCATTTTCCTGGCCTAAGAACTTCTGCCTCCCCTCCCTCATCCTTGTCCTCTACCTTACCCCCATCTCAATGGCCAACATCCTCCAGTGTCCATCAGCTTCCTCTGGGGAGAGCCAGTGAGTCCAAGGTAGCTCCCAACACACTCTTCCTACGCCCCAGCTTCTGGATGCCCCACAGGCGGCCTCCAAATACTCAATACTGTCTTATAGTACTTTCTGGATCTCATCCAGCCACAGCAGGCAGTGTGTGGTGATGGAAAAGGAGGAGTTTTGGGGTCAAAAGGCCATCTTCTCTGTACCTCATACCCCAGCATACATGCCAATGTAGTGGTAATGCTTAGTGTAAGCTTTTTTTGTACTTTTTTTTTTTTTTTTTTTTTTTGTGGAACCAGGATTGAACTCAGGCCCTGTGCTTGCCAGGGAAAACACTTATTCTACTGAGCCATCTCCTCAGCCCCTCAGTGTAATCTTTTTTCAGAGGTGCAGTAAAGAGATAGGAAAGATAATAGAGGCCTTTATTGACTCTAAAGACATGGAAAGAATCTGAGGGAAGATGGTGGGGGCATCCTCAAACCTGAGACAAAGAAAGATAATACTTTTATGGACTTTTGCTAGGGGTGGAGTTTGAGGAGCAACTCCCTAAGGAGCTGATGGGGTCTCTCCTGTGTGCTCAGGAAAGGTGGGAGGATATTGTATCCTGGACTGTATTGGGTAAGAAGGAAAAAGTCTCTGGGAAGATAAGCTGTTGTTTTAAGGGCTTCAACCATGTTAGATGACCACCATAATTAGCAATTTACACTAGGTCCAGAACCCAACACTTAGCAAGTGGGATTTTGAATCAGACTTCAAAGAGAATCCTGTCTGGCTCCACCACTGACACTGTGTAACTTCAGGCAACATTTTAGACCTTTTT
Organism: Ctenomys sociabilis; assembly: GCA_004027165.1. Classification (NCBI taxonomy): domain Eukaryota; kingdom Metazoa; phylum Chordata; class Mammalia; order Rodentia; family Ctenomyidae; genus Ctenomys; species Ctenomys sociabilis. Next base: position 43,568 of record PVKA01010005.1, read on the forward strand.
GTGTTTCTGTTTTCTCATCTGTAAAATGGTGTCACTAACACCCACTTTAATCCATAGTTCTGAAAATTTAGCAGGCTGACACTTGGTGCATATGTGCACAACTATCATTACTAGGATTTGTAAGTGGAGCCAGATCCCTGTGAGGTGGCCACAGGGCCCACACTGAGACTGTCCAGGGCACAAAAGGCCCTCACTTCGCCTTGCCACTCACATCCAAGCCTTTTTCAAGCTCCTCTTCCCCAGTGCCTCTCCCTGTGTCAGGCATTGCCAAAACCACCTCCCTCCTCAGAGCCTCTCTCTGTTTGAAATGCCCCCACCTCAATAACTGCCTGTAACTCTTTGCAGGACCCTCTTGGCCCCCAACCTGGAACTGCACTTTTGCTTCACATTTGCCCTAATAAACTGAATGAATGAAGGACATGCATAATCTAATTGGAGATCAAGCTCTTCTTGTTTCACTGACTCCCAAATTCATGACTTGAGGACAATCAGCCCTCTCTGAGCATACATTTCTTGGCTTGTCCATTCTTGTCTCTGCTGGCCTTTACTCAGAACCTGCCACTTACCCTGACTTCTGTGTTCCCAGGAGTGGGCAAGTACTTCAGGCATTCCTGGGGTGGTCAAGGGAAAAGGATGGGAAAGAAGAAGGATGCCCACATATCTTGCAGGGAAAAAAGGGAATGCAACACCAAAAAGAACCACCTAGAGGTCTGGATCTGCCACATGCCCAACCCCCACCAGTCCTGTCTCCATGAGATCCAGCTTCCACCTCCCTGGACTCATTCTCTTTCATTTCCCATCAGGATCTGTGGAGAAGAAAGAAATGTCAACACAGCTCTAATATCTAACCTATAGCACACTGGGGACTCAACTTCCCTAATCATATGTTCCCTCCTTTTACTGGACATAAACTTCCTATGAAATAAAATCTAGGTACCTTTTCTATATTCAGCTTCAAAATGGTTAAGGAAACTGGTTCTGGAACCTGCTGTGGCCCTGATCATCTGACAGATAATAATTTTGTCACACCACTTACTGTCCAATTTTAGGCAACTTTTCTATATAGTTCTTGGTTATTTGGAGCATATCACATCCACAGATTGACTTCCAGTGGCTTCTATATCAAGGTAGCTTGACTGGCACTGGGAAACTGTAATATGGTACAAGATTCTGGGGGCAACTTCTATAAAGTACAATCAAGCCACCCTCCACTTGCACTGTGGAGGATAAGGGAAGGATCTGGACAACTCACCAAGTACCACCAACCATGTGCGTTCTTCTTCCATCTCCCTCTTGTGGCTGTGGACACAGAGTAAGATAGGTGCCTTGAAGTAGCCCATAGCACCTCTGTCTTTTCCCCTTGCTCTTTTCTAAGTGTGAAAAGAGCACTTTTTAGATGGGAAGAAATAAACCTTGTGAACAGTCTCCTTGATACGTTGCTGATGGAGTTTTGTTTTGGATCTAGATAAACGAGTGAAGATTAAATAGAAGTTGGGCCCCACCTCACAAAGTTCCCTGAGCTCTTCCCCCAAAATAAAGGAGCCTGACAAAGGAAATGGCTTCTCCAGCCAGCCAGTTTAAACTGACACCCCCAGGAAACTGATAAGTCCTAAACTCTAACCTACAGAAGGGAGTCTCTTCCTCTTTCCTTGCTGGGCGGAGTCATAGATTAGCTGGTGGCAGGAGTCATCTTGTTCTTGATCCCTAAAAATCAAGATCACTTAAGAGTAGATAAAAGCAGCCGGGCATGGTGGCGCATGCCTGTAATCCCAGCAATCAGGAGGCTGAAGCAGGAGGATTGTTGTGAGTTTGAGACCAGCCTGAGCTACAAAGTGAGCTTAAGGCCAGCCTGAACTGCATAGTGAGACCCTGTCTCAAAGACAAAAAAAAAAAAAAAAAGAGTAGCTACAAGCAGACTTGGAAAAGCTCAACATTCCCCAAATCTGCAATCTGCAGTTACTGTTGGATGAATATATTCAAACACACTCAGGCTAAACATTCTCACTAATATATTCTTAAGGATGATATTGTCAGTTTTTTTTTTTTTTTTTTTTTTTTTTTTTTTTTTTTTTTTTTTTTTTTTTTTTTTTTTTTTTTTTTTTTTTTTTTTTTTTTTTTTTTTTTTTTTTTTTTTTTTGCTTTGTTTTGTTTTTTTGAGTCAGAGTCTTCTTATGTAGTCCTGCTCACTATGCAGCCCCAGCTGGCCTTGAGCTCAGCAATCTTCCTGCCTCAGCCTCCTGGATGCTGAGATTATAGGAGTGCCAGACCACATCCAAGTATTTTCTACTTCTTACCTGATTTATTGGGCATTCCTAAACTCTTCCTAAGAGAAGAGGAGGGTCTCATCTGTGTCTCCAGAAGATTCTCCTCCACCATCCCCAATGCACCAGGCTCCCCAGGTGGGCCAATCCTCCAGGGCAGAGTTTGCTCAGGCCTTAGTCTAATCTTCCCACTTTCTATCCTTTTACCAGCTACCCCACTATACCACATACCAACAGCAAAAGACCCCAGCTACAGCTAGTGAGTGGGGAGTACAAAGGCAGCCCTCTAATAACTTCCAGTGAACGGGAAAGTTCCAGTCCCCATAGGAGTAGGTGTCCAAAAGCCTAGTGGCAAGACCATCTTCTTTCCATAACTAAAAATAAGATAGCATGGCTCTCCCAGTCTGGGCCATGGGCCCGAGTACATGGAGAAGCTCAGGGCCACTGAAGGCCTAGGGTGAAAGTC
>PVKA01010005.1:46394-66157 GCA_004027165.1 Ctenomys sociabilis
TTTGGTCTTTTTGAGACAGGGTCTCACTGTGCAGTTCAGGCTGGCCTTAAGCTCACTTTGTAGCTCAGGCTGGTCTCGAACTCACAACAATCCTCCTGCCTCAGCCTCCCAAGTGCTGGGATTACAGGCATGCGCCACCACGCCCGGCTCAGTGAAACATTTTGAAGTCAAACCAGAAACCTGACTCCACACAAAGTCCTCTAAACACCTTCCCCAAACCACTGGGCTCCAGAATGATCAGAAGACTCCAAACTCAAGGCACCTGGCTACTAAGGGTTTTGCCAGCCCCTGCCCTTCACTTGAACTTGCCTCCCTCCTTCTCCATCCCACCCCAAAGGTCTCTACCTGAGGAGCTGGACTACTGACAATTAATGGAAAGGAGCCTAAGAGAAAAATTAAGAATTGAGAACTTTAACACAGAAGTTATAAAATGGGCCTGTGACAGAAAAATTGGAAGGACACACACACACACACAAATTTCTTAGGGAATAAGAAGGCAAAAATGAGGCTTTTCAATTTGTCTTATTTTGATTTATGTACTCTACATTTCGAAAAGATTTTTTTTCAAGGTGAACCATGCTTGAGAATTGACATCATGTGCTGGTTTGCCTAACACAGGCTCACAACTGGGAAAGCCTGCCTTGCTTCTGATCATTCAGCTGTGAGATGCACCCAGTAAACTAAGAGCGGTCACCTGAACATGTCACGAGTACCCAAAACACTGTCTCACTGCACCACTTCTATTTCTAGAGCTGGGTCTTGGCTATTGAACCTCTCTGGTGATTTTCACAATGTACACACTGCTATAACTGCAAAACCATTTTCTCCCTAGAAAACACACTGAAAAACAGGTTCAACCAGCCTACATTCATACTGCATGAATTTTAAAAAATCTAAAATGTGTGATTTTAACCATTTTGAAAGGGTACAACTCCGTGGAATGACTCCATCCACAACATTGTACAACTATCACTACTATCTTTCCCAAGCTTCATCATCATCCCTAACAGAAACTCTAGAGTCATTCCTGTTTGGAATATCGCTTAAGATTTTTTTTATTCTTTTTGCATTTTCTGGCAAGACCTTGCTGTCTTGCCAGGAAATGGGGCTCAAAGTGAAGCACAACAATGAGGAATCATCACTTTTACTCTCAAGATGAAATCTCTGAAGCATTTCTCACCTCAAAGAAATCCAAACATTAAAGGGTTTGAAAAAAGAATAAAACAAAAAACATTAAAGGGTTTGAATGTAGCTTTACAGCCAACCCTGGGGAAACAGGTGGGACAGGTATCATATTTTAAAATGAAAATAAGGATGCAGACTGTGGAGAGACTAAAGAGAAGTGGACACAGCAGGAAAGAGAAGCCCACAGAAGACAGTGTCCACACTTTCCATCTAGAAATCTACCCAAGTTGATCTGTTTAAAATAATCTTAGGGTCCACAAACCTATAGGGATTAAAGGTGTGCATCAGGCATACACCTCCAGAGTTAAAAAAAAAAAAAAAAAATTGCTAGGAACTCTAACCTGTTCACTTCACCTGAAAGGACTTCTTTTTTTCTGAATCTACATACTCATCTCCACCTACCCACATCCTACCTTTCCTTCAGATCTTTTGTTTCTGTGATTTATTCCCTTAACATCTTTGAAAGTAATCCCTCTTTTCTGAATAAACAAAACAACCCAACTGTCAGGTCGGGTAGGGCACGCCTATAATCCTTAGCACTGGGGAGGTTGAAGGAGGATCACCATGAGTTAAAGGACAGCCTGGGCTCATAGTGAATTCAAGGCCAAACTCAAGAATATAGCAATACCCTACCTCAAAAAAGTCTTCACCTCCCAGACATTCTGATTGGACTACTGGTCTCCTCTGAACAGGTTGTTCCTCGATGGAAGGAGTTGTCTCTCTTTATCAGCCCTGCACAATGTACTGCACAGTTTAGAAAAGTTAAATTCTACTACAAAAATGATGCCTTTTTCCATTTCATGACTCTGGTTTTGGGATTCCCCCACTCCACAATTCTTCTTGGAATTGCTGTAAAAATATACAAAATCCTCTGTCTTAACTATGATTTTTTAATTGGTAAGCAGTTTAATGGAATTCAGCACACTCATAAAGTTGTGTAACCCTTGCAACACCTGTCTCCAGAACTCTTTTCATCTGGTAAAACTGGGCTTCCATACCCTCTATAAACAATAGTCCCTCATCTTTTTCTCCCCCATCCCCTACCAACCACCATCCTACACTGTTTCTATGACTTTGGCTATGTTACATACCCAAGTATAACCATATTTTTTATGACTGGCTTACAATATTCACCCATATGTGTAGCATGTAAAAATTTCTTTTTAAAGACTGAATATTCTGGGCCGGGAGATGGCTCAGTGGAATAAGTGCTTCTCTGGCAAGTGCAAAGGCCTAGTTCAATCCCGGGTTCCACCAAAAAAAAAGCGTTTCTTTCTTGGGGCCAGGGAAATAGCTCAGTAGAATAAGCACTTCCATGGCAAGCGCAAGAGCCTGAGTTCAATCCAGTTCTGCCAAAAAAAAAAGACTGACTATTCCACTATGTATAGCATATACTATACCACATTTTGCTTATCCATTAATCTGTGTATGGACACTTGGGTTGTTTCTGCACTGTAACTGTTATGAATAATGCTGCCAAGAACATGATATCTGCCTACATTTTCCCTATCTTTAAAATAGCTAAGATTTTGGTCCAGGAGCCAAGTTATTTCTTCAGTTTAGTTTGACATTGCTGCCTCTACATTGAACATTTGATGATGTACAGTATACCTTCAGACATTATTTCTATTATACCCTGTCTAAAAATCACAATTCACTTAACAGTAACTAAATGACTATAACTCCTTTCCTTATTAATCCGTTCTTATAGTATTGAGGCCTGTTTTGGTGCATTTAGAGAAGACTATAACATTTAAAAATGTATTTAGTACAGGGTCTTATTACACAGATTGGACTCATAGTGATCTTCCTGTTTTCAGCCTCCCAAGCACCGGGATTATAGGCACACATCATCACATCCAGTTCCTTTTGCCATCTCAGTGCATCCTGGGGGCAGGGCTGGCACAGCATGCCAGGGATGGAACCCCAGTCCCTGCGACTAAGCAGGTACTTTAATTCACTGAGCTATCTGGCCAATCCAACATCTTCTAAAGGTGTTATGCCATAAGAAAATCAGGTTGCTGCTAATGTCTAGAATGAATATTAGGAAATCCTGTTCTTAGCCTTCAGGCTCATCACCTGACTCAGCCCAGCTGACTGAAGGTTCATAATTTAAAATATGCTAACACCTGCAAGTTACTATTATTTTAGACTGCAAGAATAAAATCTGCAGATTTTTATGATTCAATTCATACTTCATAGGAAATGGCTGTATAAAGTGTTAATAAATGCTTTGGTTTCAACTGATTATAGACAGTGGAGGAAAATACTGAGATAAGGCCTGAGATAAGGTACTCACATGCTTCTGCTAATTCTGCCTTGGCAACACATGGAGACAGATTCTTACACACAAACCTTCCTGCTCCAAGCATATGCATACACTTAAAACCTTTCCAATCAGTCTAGAGCAACTTCCAGAGTTGTACTTATTACCTCACTCTTTACCCCTACTTCATGAAAGGTTCACTGAATGCGAACAGCAAAAAATATTATGTGACATCAGTGCAGACTAGGCACAGTGGCTGCACCGTATCTCTCTAATAACCACAAGTGCCACCTGATCTTCATAGGATTCTTTGGTTTCTCAGCCATTTTGTCTTTTAAATGATTGGAGTGTCCCTTTCCATGTTAATAATCACATATGCCCACTTCTATACACTATTCTGAAACTTTAATCAAAAATCAATCAGCTGAGAAAAAAATTTTTTTATAACCAAAAATAATTTTAACAAGGCACATTCAAAATCTGTATGAAACAAATATAAAAGTAAATGTAGAGAGAAGGGAAATGCCAAGAAGTCTGATGCTAATCCTGGCAAAGTCTATTAACTTTTTTAACTACAGAAAAGCAAACTTTAGTGGGGCTCAAACATTTTGCTCAGCTTATATACTAATAGTGTTAGTGAAGATCACCTTACTGGATTATTCTCACTTTACATGCCATATTTTTATATTCTATCACTACTGTTTGTTTGTTTGTTTGTTTTTAGCAGTCTCATGATGTATTCCTGGCATTGAACTCACTAGGCAGCTCAGGCTAGCCTTAACCTCACAGAGATAGATCCTCCTTTTCAGCCCTAAGTGCAGGAAATACAAGTGTACACTTCAACACTGCATGCTGTGTTTCTTGTCTTTCAAAGACAGAAGTTCAAAAGAAATAAAAGCCATGTAAAGAATCAAAGCCAACTCAGCAGTTAGGACTGTTCAGTTGGGAATAACTGTGGGATGGGGGGTCATGGGCACACTGAACTTCACTAACCACTGCATGCGTGAAAGACCTAAATAAAACTTATTAAAATTACTTTGATTGGTTTAAAACAGAAATTAAAACAAATGGCTTTACTACCTCCAGTGACATGAGCCCCCAGAACTTCTCTGCTAATCTCTGGAAACAAAAACCTAAATTTTACCTTACAAGAACAAAAATCCAATTCCGAAGACAGTTTCTGATTTATCTACTTGCTTCTACCACTCTGGTATCACTCAGGAAGTGATTTATAGTTACACATAAAGCCATGAAAGATATTCTGGGTAATGATGAAATGGTGATGTTTAGGTACCATGTATGATATTAAATGCCCACAAATAAATTTTCCAGGAGAAATAATCAAAAGTTTGAAAGTATGTAACTATAAAAACAGAAATTATCCTAAAAGAGGACATTAGATAATAGATTTTAATTATTTGTACAATAAAGATTTAAAAATAATCATTTATTTATAAGACCAGAGTTAATATACCGTTTCTCTTTAAAATGATATTGAAATAGTGGACAGAAAACTGACAGATCTAGTTGATTGCACTTATACAAGGAAGGAAAAGTGTTTTTAACAAAGGCAAAATAGTAAACAAAAAAACTCAACTTTCAGAAATTTATTACCCTAAATTATACTGAAAGGAAATGATGAAAAAAATACATTCAACTAAATAAAGAAAAAATTATCTTTTCAACTGCAATCTCAATCAGATAGTGGCAGGTAAATATACTGCAGACTGGTTCCTTTATAGATCTGAGGTAGCATAAGACAGGCTAAGCTAACAGTTTTACAAGGCACGACTGGTTTTTTATGATATAATGCTAGCATGTTAATATCTAAAAATACAGAAAAAATTTGAATATAGTACACAGAATTTTCTTCAATTTCCTGATTATATATTAGATAAACACTGATATTTTACATTCACTATACCTGTGTTTAGGTCTCTACTTAAATCTGTGGAAACATTCCTTCAAAGTCTCAATTGTACACTATTCCTTCAGGAATGCCTCTGCACCCAAACTAGGTATACTTCAGGCCTTGTAGGATTGTTTCATATGTAATTTAATCCTGCAAAGCCAAAAATTTCTATTTTTCCTGTGGTATATTTTCAAAAATGTTTTTCCTCATGAGTTGGTGATATTCTTCAGTATCATTAAAAGACCTTCTAATCTTAGTGTTTCCTAAAATTCTTCCCTGTTTATAATCACTTGACTTGTATACATACACATACACATATGCATATGTATATGAATATATATATATACATATACATACTTATGCTCTTAGTAACAAGAAATCTAAACCTAGTTAAAACATTCCATGCCTATGTATTAGAACAGATTCTTTGTTAGGTCTGGAATATTTTACTAATTTCTGCTTTCAGAGCTCAATTATAATCAATTACTACTATCTCCAAACACATTGTTGTCAACTTTTCTTACAATCATAGAACATGATCCAACCTCTGATTTTGGCCATTAAAACATCTGTGAACCTACTATTTTTGTTTCTTCTAAGTTAACATCTTTTGGACTTCTGTAATTCTTAACCTAATAGTACTTCTAACTATCAAGAAATGAGCTGTAATATAAAAAGTTCTATCACAGTGCAGCAAATCATTTTATAAAGCTATACTATGTGCCCATATAAGATATACTATGAAAACTGGTTATCAGAATCCAATCTCTTAGCCAGACATGGTGGAACATATTTGTAATCCCACATACTCAGGAGGCTGAGGAATGAAGATGACCAAGTTCTAGGCCAGCTTGAAATATTTAGGGAAACCTTGTGTAAACTTTTTTTCCCCTGTGGACCAGGGATTGAACTCAGGACCTTGCACTTGCCAGGCAGGCACTTAAGCTTCTACTGAGCCATATCCCCACCCTCCATGTAAAATTTTTAAAAAGTATGAGGATGTAGCTCAGCTCTCCCTGGACTCAAGTCTTGAAAGAAGAAAGGAAGAAATTATTCTTTCCTCATCCTAGACAATTATAAAAACTCCATTCAGTATAGACAGAATTAAGGACATGAACAAAAGCTTCAGAAAAATGTTAGTAAATGCTAGCTTATACATTTTTCCATTCATCTATTTTTGTTTTATAAACAGATCAGTACAATAAACTTCTACTTCATCTTCCTATTCATGTTTTAATATCTTCAATCATTTTTTACTCATATTTCTAATATTTTTTTTCACTTACTCCAAGGTTTTCAACTTTCATTATTAGTGAAATGCTCTGTTCCAATGGAATCTTACATAGATTTAAGAATCACTAAGTCATTTAAGAAAGCTGAAGTAAACACACAACCAATTGGGATTTAATAAACAATTTCCTCATTCACTCCAATGTTTAAAAATACTTTTTTGAAAAAAAAAAAAAGTTTTTAACAAAGCTGTTTACCTTAGCTTTCTAACCAAATAAAAACATAGTTCTTATATAGTATTAAAGATTTAATGGTTTAAATTATTTCCCTTCCTTATACTACCCAAGTGCAAATTAAGTGTAAGACATAACCCTACAATTAGGTTATTAAAATGTGTTTAAGAGGCCAGGGAGATGGCTCAGTAGAATAAATGTTTTCCTGGCAAGCGCAAGGGCGTGAGTTCAATCCCTGATTTAAAAAAAAAAAAGTGTTTAAAAAAATACTTTATAATACAAAAATTTTTCTAAAAATTACTGCTGTATAACATGGGCTTCACTCCAAGGACTATCCAAATAGCTCTTCTGTTTTATTCAAGAAAATAAAATTTACTTTACAGCTACTCTGAGAATACCTTCCTGTATAATAATTCTGTTGATATATTTTGGGATTTTAAAAATTCCTCATTTTTATATATAACATTTTAAACCTGATTTACTTGAAAAGGCAAAGAAAATCATGTAAGGTCAATTTTTAACTTTTTCAAAGCTTAGATTAAAAGATTTTTTTTTTTTTTTTGGTAGAACCAGGGATTGAACTCAGGCCCTTGCACTTGCCAGGGAAGTGCTTATTCCACTGAGCCATCTGCCCAGCCCCTAGCAAAAAATGAAAAGTTTACATATAGCAAAAAATTTAAAGTTTTTCCCTAATAAGTTCACTTGTGTTTTTCAGGCTATTCCCTCACATTTATCAACCTCCCTCCACAGAAATGGCCTTTTAAATTTAGTCTTTCAGGGCCAGCGAGATAGCTAAATGCCTGCTTGGGCAAGCACAGGGACTGGGGTTTGATCCCACTGCCCTGCTGGCCCTGCCCTCAGGATGTGCTGAGTACACAGGTGTGGTGGTGTACACCTGTAAGCTGAAAACAGGAGGATCGTGAGTCTGAGCTGTGTAGTGAGACCCTGTACCAAATAGATAAAAATTAAAAAAAAAAAAAAAAAAAAATTTCATAAGCTGAGGCCTTATGTGACCAACTCTGTGCTTAACTTTATAAAAAGCATCCCTGTTCTTCTATGTTCCTCTCTGGCTGGACAGGCAACACCAGGTGTGAAATACGGCTCCACAGCCCACTCAACTTGTCTGAGTCCATGTGGTTGAAGGAGCTTGGGGTGTCTGAGTTGGTGAACTTGGCCCAGAGTAAATCCCTCACTTTTTCTTCAGTTTCCCTTGGGCCAACATTTGCTTTTAATGTTTCCTCTTCCAACAGAACAGTCAGCACGAGGGCCACATCTTTAAAAGCAGCATTCTCATGATCACAATACTTGTAGAAGATCAAGGTGGAGCCTGCAGGAAGAGATTCAAAGTGGTGTACCACAGCAGCCTTCTGGCCATTTTCAAATCCATAGCTCAGTTCCAAGTCAACAATCAACTTGACTGTGTCACTGTCCTGCAAGGCTCTCTCAGCCCCATCAATTGTAATCGCAGAGACTTTCTGGGCAGAGGTGTAGGCATCAGCAACATGGTGGCTCAGGCACTTCAGGGTCTCTCTTCCCTCTTGAGCTGCTGCAAAAATGATGGTGGCTGGCTCAGTGGGGTTTGAAGCATTGAGGTGCTTCTGGAGAAACTTGCGTCCTCGCTGCCACAGGAAGGAACTCTGGCCTGGAAATTTATCCTTTAATTGACTAAAGTGAGCCAAGAAAGCCTCCAAAGCTGGATTTTGGGACACTTGCTGGGCTGGAGATGAATAGTAGCTACTTACAAGACCCAGCACAACAGCCACAATCAGCGTCATGACAGAAATAGAGCCTGTCAACAAATGACAAAATAACAGAAATTCAGAGAACACAAGTCAAAAAGCCTGTGGTAAAATTCAAATGAGGTAGAGATTACACAGATTTTACTAGAAGCTCTAATTCCTTTTGCCTAAAGCTTTTAATCTTTTACTATCTAAGTCTGCTAAAAATACTTTTTCTCTATCTTTACTATAATGTAAAAGCTGTATTATCCACATTTTGTTATTATTAATGATGTATTTTAGAAGTGAGCTATTAGGATTTTCTTCCCAAAGTACTTACAACCCATAGTAAACATTTTTTAGGAATCAAACCTTATATATGCCCCTTGAGAAGTTAGTACACACTGATTAAAAAGGTTTTTTACTGGGATTGTAGCTCAGGAACAGTGCATTTGCCTAGCATATGGAAGGCCTTGGTTTCAATCTTTTTTTTTTTTTAAATGTATTTAGTACAGGGTCTATAGGGTTTCACTACACAGCTCAGACTCAGAGATCCTTCTGTTTTCAGCCTCCCAAGCACTGGGATTACAGGCATACATCACCACACCCGCTCTCATTCTCTGTCTCAGTATGCCCTGGTGGCAGGGCAGGAACACTGGGGACCTGGCCAGCCTTTCACCTTCAATATTCTTTTTTTTTTTGCACTTTCAGGGATCAAACTCAGGCTGTTGTACTTGCATGCAGGTATTTATACTGCTATCTTCCTGGCCCTCTAGTTTCAATCTTGACCACCACCACCACCACTAAATAAACAAACAAAAAACTCCACAAGCCTTATGAACAGGCGGTTTTAGTGTACTGTTTATGGAAAGATCAAAAGCCCTTCCTTATATAAGAATTTCCATTTCATTAAGCTCAGCAGAACATCAGATAGTACTTCACCCCAAGGAAAAAACATCCTTAAATTGTATTTTATTAGGATTCATTATCAAACATTTTTTTAAAAATATTAATGAAATGTTTAAACTACTTAAATGTGCTAATATAATGGGCATTTCCACTGAGGATTTATGAACATGAATTAATACTGCAATAAATCTAGGTTTGTTCTCACCATAGTTCCAAAAACTCTTTTTGTTAATCTTTTTTATGGTATCCTGTGCAAAGCCTTCATTTTCTCCCAGTGTTTGTGTTTCCTGTTCAGGACTTTCAGTCTCTGAAAAAAGAAAAAAAAAATTATTTTAGACAGTATACTAATTAATAGTTCCTGTATCTTTATACAGATCACCAAACTGACTAAAAGGAATTCTACATTTCGTAAAATTTTGAAAGATTACTGATTAGCTCGTTTTGTGGTGGCACTCCACTATATAAGCTTCTTTCTTACACATAAACTGTATTTTTTAAACAGTATTCTCTATCTCTCCCAGTCATGACTGAGAAGGGCCTGTCTCCATTCCTGGCTCTTCCTTTTGCTCTCTTACTTTCCTGGCCACTATGACATGATCACCTTTCCTTCATATCAGGCCCTTTTGCTATGCCATTTCCACATTTAAGCCTGTTAACCGTGGATTAAAACTTGTTAAACTGTGAGCCAAAATGGAACTCTCCTCTTTTAAGTTACAGGTGTCATGTATTGTGTCTCAGCAAAAATAGTGTCTTTACGACACCAGTGTTCAATCTCCAGTAACACACACAAAAAAATTAAAAGTTCTCTGAAAAAGAGGTCTTGATTTAGCTATGTTCTCAGCAAAAGGATGAAATAAAACAAGGCAGTACTTCAGTGGGTTCTCTTACCTGGTGAAGGCCACTGCCTCCTAAGTGAATCTTGGCTCTCTTCTCTGTGATGACCAGGACTTTGGGCCTCCTGAGGGTCTGTCGTAGATGACTCCTGAGAAGCTTCAGTTTCACAATTTACCTCCTCAGAAAGAGAAGCAGAATTGCTTCCCAAGTTTGTATCTGCTCTTTCCTTTTCACTTGCAAAATGATTAGCATTTGGATCCAAGGTTTCTTTATCCAGGTTTTCTCCAAGGAGGTGATCATTTTGTTCCCCATCCTGAAAACTCAGGTTGTCCTCATCCTCTGTTTTATCTTTTGGATATTTCGTAAAATTTGTTTCATCTGAACTTTCCAGTGTCTCACCTGTATCTGGCTTTTCTGGACTTTCTGCCTCTAGCTCTTGGTTGTCTTTGTTAAGACCAGAGGCAGGGTATGAGATCTGAGCTTCTGCAGTGGAACTTGCTGTGACTGTGGTTTCCTGTTCTTGAGAATTTACTGACGGATCATTTTCCAAATGAGAGTCTAGTGAGATAAAAATTTATAATTTTCATTGAAAAAAATTTCCACACTTTTTTGTATTTAACAGGTCCCTGATTAATATTTATATAGTGGCTTCTAAAGCACTCTTCCTAAACAACATTTCACTTGCAGTCCCCTGAAGGTAATTAAAACCTAATATTAATTAAATCATATTAGTATATCTAACAACTAATAGTAGTATAAAATAATTTTGAATGTCAGAACCAATTTTTTGTTATATTAAATATATCCCTTTCCTTAATGAAAGACAATTATCAATGACAACTCAAACCATCATGCCAAAAGCTGATGGAGAATTTTATCATGGATGAACCAGACTAACTGCTGCAAGGACCAGTCTTAACATGACCAAAAAAAGGGAAAACCAAGTATCATTAATCTGCAATGGGAAGACTCTTACCCCTCCAATGAAGTATTGCTAAACAATTAAACTTGAATCTGAGTAAGCTTTTAAGAGCTCAAGAACTAACAAATAGGGGCTGGGGAGACGGCTCAGTGGAATAAGTGCTTCCCTGGCAAGCACAAGGGCCTGAGTTCAATCCCCGGTTCTGCACAAAAAAAAAAAAAAAAAAAAAGAATTAACAAATAATAAAAATAAATGGCAAGAAAATTTTTAAAAAGAGGGTTAAGCTTCTGCAGAAGGCACATCAACTAAATATAGTGTGGCCCATTAACACTCAGATGCAGTTCTGCCTAAGCCAAACATTTAAGAAATCATTTATGAAACAATTAGGAAAATCTAAAGTTCCCGACATTTGATGATATTAAATATTACTGATCTTTTAGGTGTGATGGTGTTGATTTTATTTTTTAAATGTATTTAGTACAGGGTCTGCAGGGTCTCACTACGTAGATCTGACTTATAATGATTCTCCTGTTTTCAGACTCCTGAGCGCTGGGATTACAGGTACTTGCCACCACACCCAGTCTCAGTTGCCATCTCAGGGTATCCCAGGGTTAGGGCCAGCACGGCACACAAGAGATCTAACCTGGTCCATGTCCACCTAAGCAGTCGCTTTAATCTGCTGAGCTGTTTGGTGGGCTGTATGTTGTGATTTTTTGAAAAATAATTTCTACAGAGGATATCTACAAGTGCAGAAGAAAGAACATCAGGTGTTGACAGCAATTGAAACTCTTTAATGGGTACATGGAGGTTCACTTTATCTCTGTTTGAAATACTCTTTTTTTTCCTGTCTTTTTGAGACACGGTCTTGCTATGCAGTTCAGGCTGACCTTGAGCACATTTTGGAGCCTAGGCTGGGCTTGAACTTGTAATAATCCTCTTGCCTCAGCCTCCTAAGTACGGGAATTACAGGGATGGGCACCAGGCCCACCTATTTATGTTTGAAACAGCTATAATAAAGCTTATTTTAAAGCCGGGCGTGGTGGCGCATGCCTGTAATCCCAGCACTGGGGAGGCTGAGGCAGGAGGATTGTTGTGAGTTTGAGACCAGCCTGAACTGCATAGTGAAACCCTGTCTCAAAAAGACAAAAAAAAAAAAAAAAAGCTTATTTTAAAAGGACAACTTAGGCAATACATCAATAAAATATAGTATGTGGCCCAAATGCAAAACAGAAGATCTGACTGTGAAGAAAAAAAAAATCATGAGACAATCTGGAAATTCAGAAAATGTGAATACTGACAGGATATGTGATGTTATGTAAGGCATAACTTTATTTTGGTTATTTTTTTAAAAAGACACTGTATTTAAGAAATAACATATTTACAAATAAAATGATACACCTTAGATTTATATTACAGTAATCCAGGGCAGGCAACAAGATCAACATTACATTGCTATTATTGAAGTTCAAAGTTGTGTTGGGGAGACGGTGGCTCATTATACAGTTCTACTTCTATATATTTAAAAACTTCCTTATAGTAAAAGATGTGATATAAGTACACCTTCTTCATCATCTAAAAAAACTTTTTTTGGGGGGTGGAACCACGAGTCAAACCCAGAACCTCATGCTTGCCACGTAGGCACTGTGCCACTGAGTTATATTCCTCTATATGCTTATCATATATATATATATATATATATATATATATATATATATATATATATATATGTATATATATGTATATATATAATATATATTTATATATATTAATATGTATGTATTATATGTAATATTATATTATTATGTAATATGTGTGTGTGTATATATATTATATATTAATATAATATATTAATATATATAATATATAATATATATTAATATATATATATATACATACACACACACACACACACATATATATATATACACATTTTTTTTTCTCATTTGTCTTTTGTTACAGGGTCTCACTACGTAGCTCAGACTCGTAGTGATCCTCATTTTCAGCTTCCCCATCACTGGGATCACAGGTATGCACTGCCATGCCTGGACTTGGTAGGTTCAGCATGCCCTGGGGGGTGGGGACAGCTTGGCATGCAGGACGAGGTATCAAAACCTGGTCCCTGTATTTGCCAAAGCAGGTGCTTAGTCCACTGAGCTCTCTTACCAGCCTTTATATATAAGAAAGTTGAAGATCTTAATCTCATTCTTACCTAAAATTGACATATCTCCTCTGAACTTATACAGCACCAGTTATTTTATAAAAATAACTGTAAAGATCTACCATCTTTTTAAAGGACTCACTTTACTTTGCCAAAGGCAAAGGTACCTAATACTGGAGCCTTTAAAACACTTATGTTCCTTATGTTTGGGGCTAGTATTGTAAAATCCAGTAAACAAGAAAAAAATAAAAGTAACTTAACTACTGAACTAATTCATTTTAAAAGTTCAGATTTGTCTTAAGATATTCTCTTTTAGCACAGCTCTAGTTTCCCACAGCACAAACCTTTGTGCTGTACAAACTAGTCTTACCCTCTGGAAGATTCCTAAGTCCACTGTCCGTCATGGTTGTGCTCTATCTCTTCAGCGTTTGGACTACTTTTTTTTAGTGTCTGGGTTTCTTTGTGAAGATACCTTGTTTTCTTCTTGTCCCAACTCCCAGCACACTCGTGCTTCCCTCCGACCCAGGAAACAAGGATTATATACAGTGACTAAAACAAAATGGAAAAAATTAAATGACTTTTTATTCACACAAAGCAAAATGCCAATTTCAGCATTATTTATTAAACCTTTTTAGTTTGGAGTAATATTTCCTCCCTGAAACCTTTTTAGTAAAGAAAATTGCTTTCTATCTGTCACCAGGATCATATTCTAAATCTCTCTCTCTCTCACACACACACACACAATCACACTATTCATTTTTCAGAGATGTCATAATTACCAAATATACTACAGTGTAGTCAAAAAAGTATAAAAATACCAAATAACCAAATCCTAAACAGAGTAGTCTCAAATTAATATAAAAATACTGAGTAGAATGAAGCCACTGAAGCGATCACTGTAGATTTCCTTTACGTCTTCCATTTTGGTCTCATGTTACTTTCTCGTGGAATACCAATCAGAAGCTTTCATTTTATTAACAAATAACAATGCAAAAATGCTGTCTATAAACTACGATATCTGCCCTGAGGGATTAGGATGTACACATTTAGGATCATGTCACTGTCTTAGTGGCTTTCCCAGCACTCTTTCACAAATTATGCAAACAGGTAACCCTTTATTTGATGCTCAAAGAAGATAAGAGTATTTGCTCTATATGAAACAATCAAAACCAGAGGACAAAGCAACACAATTTGATAAGGTAATTTTATAGTTACATTTTACTGTCTAAAACAAGCTAAGCTGGGTAGAGAAAGTGTCAGCTACTCTGGAGGTTGAAGGAAGACGGCCAAATTAAGGGCCAGCCTGGATAACTTCACAAGACTCTATCAAAGTAGACATTTTTTTAAAAAAGTAAGAAAGGGAGCGGTATTGGAGATGTAACTGAGTGGCAGTGTGCTTATAGCTTGTTCAAGGCCCTGTATCCAATCTCTACTAATAAAAAAATAGTCCTTTAACCTTTATTACCTATAAAAATGAAAGCAGACTGATAAAAAGATTAAATACAAAAATATATGCAAAAGAACCTTATAAAAATTTTTTTATAGCTTCAGAAGCTAATCAACTATCTTTTGTATTCTTCTCACAGTACTTCCACATACTTTAAATTTTATAAATTAGGTTAAATTCCAAACGCCATGCCCCATGTATATAGTAAGCACTGAGTTATATTTTAAAAACAAATAAAAATGAACCTATGAATAATAAAAAGTGATTCAGTACATACACTGTGACACACAGCAAAGTCAGAGGCCCTTTTTCTACTTCTGTAGCACCCAAAAACATGTGTCAGATTTGGAGAGCTCACTGTTACCCCTTTTATCCTTTTTTTTTTTTTTGTTTTGTTTTTTCTTATTTACTTAATTATTTAGGGTTCTGGGGATCAAACTCCCCAGAACCCTGCACTTTCCAGGCAGGCACTTATATTGCTGAGGTATGTCCCCGGCCCCCTTTTATCTTTTTCAAGTTCCTGGGGTTAGGCTTTAAGCTTTTCTTTTACTGCTATCACAATGACTAGAAAATATCTGTACTATATACAACCAATAAGGAATTTTTTTTTTTTTTTTTGTCTTTTTGAGACAGGGTCTCACTATGCAGTTCAGGCTGGCCTTAAGCTCACGTTGTAGCTCAGGCTGGTCTCGAACTCACAACAATCCTCCTGCCTCCGCCTCCCGAGTGCTGGGATTACAGGCATGCGCCACCATGCCCGGCTCCAATAAGGAATTAATATCCAGAATATATAAAGACTCCCACAAATCTATAAAAGATGGAATGAAATGAAAATGTGGGCATAAAAGATGAACAAGCAGATCATTGAAGAAAAAATCAAATTCCTGATGAATATGTAGAAAGAATACTCAAAGTGAAAAAAAATTAACAATAAGATACTGTTTCACAACCAGTAGATGAGTAAAAAAAAACAAACCAGCCAATACTAAGTATTGAGGAGGATACTGAAAGAGAAAGCTCTTCAATCCTACTGGCAATGAGGGAAACTGTTCCTGTCAAGTAGGAGAGCGATGCAGCAAGTAAAATTGAGACATATGTGTATTGTATTTTACACATCAGCAGCTCTACTTTTAGATACATACTAGAGAAACCCACATACCCAAGCATGTCTACTGTAGTATTAAATGAGGAAAAAGTAGCAAAACCTAATTATTTAGTAACAGGGAAGTGGCATACTCTCATAGTGCAATATTATATACAACAATTAAAATGAATTACAACTAAAAAGTAAATCATTATATATTTATACCAACTACTACATGGACTATTCCAGAATAATCTGCAACACTTTAAGCCATACCACAAAGATTTAACTGAAAATTGTACAGATTTGTTAATGTTTTCATTTTATGAGCTCCAATATGAGACACAGATTTCTGAGTCATATAACCATGTAACGTGTGGTTATACAGTCTTATTTGAAAGCAAAGTACCCTTCTCACTGTAATATGTTAATCCCTTCATTGTCCCATATACTCAGCATATAATGTCACCAAACAGAATGAGGGCTGGTGCAGTCCTGATTAATGAAACAGAAAAATACACCTAAGTTACAACATAAAATATCACCAGGGTCATTGCTGGAAACCTCTTTATATCACTGGCAAAGAAAAGTGTAATAATCAAAGGCTGAATATAATTTATTCAAAATGCCTGTGACCAGAAATGTTTCAGATTTCTGAGGTTTTCAGATTTTGGAATACCGGTATGAACTTCACCGACTAAGCAGCCCTAATCCAAAAATCCAACTACTGTGTCAATGCCTTTGAGTGTTCAGTATTTATTCAGCTCCCATCCCTTTAACCCATGTAAGTAAATACTATGGATGTGCTATTGCAGTATTTCTCAAAATACAATCCACAGAACATCTACACAAGAATCTCCTAAGGTACTACTCCTGGATTTTATAATATACAATATCGTCAACTTTATAAGCAATCTAAATAATTAAAAATTTTAGATTAAGACACTAGAACTGTCAGGTTTGGGTTAGGTGTTGAGAAACCAATCATATAAACCTTTTTTAAAAAATTTTTGGCTTATTTAATACAATTGGTTAAAATACATGTATTTTTTTCTATAGTGTGCTAATATTTAAAGTTTCACATATGAAGAATGTTTTGTAGTATGTGTCCTTGGAACATACATATGTTTTAATAACTACAAAAAATTTAGGCAGCAATAACAAGGATCCTAATATCCTCAAAAGTACTATTTCAAAATAAACCCTCTCTTTTTTAAAAGCTTGAGAATAGTCAAGTTCTTAATTACACGACACTGGTAAACTAACTAGTTTTCACTCAGTTCAGCAGTCCACAGTTTATTCAGCAACATAACACAAACGCCATCATGACAAAAATAAGGCAGATACAGGGATGACTTTCTGGATTACATTCTTTATACAGAATAACAAATTTAGGGTTTACATGTGGCAAGTATGACTTATTGCATTATCAATAATCATTTATTCCACACTGCTTCCTTCCTGAAAGAATTCTGATTTTAACAGTGGAAGTAATGTGACCTACCTGATGAATGCCAATTCCATTCCCCTTGGCCACACTCTCAGGCACAGTACCCTCTAATGTGAAAAGAAATATTCTAGGGACTTCTGCAAAAGTTTTATTCCCAAATAAGTCAGGAATTAAAAGGAAAAATCCCTCTGCTCTCTGCTTCCAGCATTTGGTTGGTGCCAAAATGTCTGGCGTACTGGCCACATCATGCACAGTACCCTCTAACGAGATGTGAAAAGAAATATTCTAGGGACTTCTACAAAAATTTTTATTGCCAAATAAAAGTCAAAATTAAAGGGAAAATCCCTCTGCTCTCTATTTCCAGCGTTTGGTTGGTGCTAAAATGTCTGGTGTACTCAAATGAGGAAATAGCCATGAGGAAAAGAGCAAACATAAGGATCCCATGAAAGGACAAAAAGAACATGGGTCTTTAATAACATCTTTGAGCTGCTACATAAGCACTAGATCACCAAGCATGGCAAGTAGAATTTAAAATTTATTCAGTGGCTTCTGAGAGATTTCAAAGTTGCCTGTCATAGTGTTTCAGGATTTTCATAAGAAGCTAGAAGATGCTACTCCTGGACTTTATAATATACAGAATTCTAGACTTTGCAAGTGGCCACTGTCTAATAAGGCTTTATTAGTTTTAGAAAGATATTCCATGACTGCTCAGTATATATATGGAATCCTGATAATTCTTCATAAATCTCATTATATAATTACTTTCCCACTTCCAGGGCAGGGCATTTTAAGTTCAGAAATCACAAAGACAGGACAGTCTTTGGTTATACAGAACAGAGTAAGTGTAAACAAACAGCATTTTAAAAACTTTTTATGTAACTTATGTTATATGTTGCCTTATGCAATGTGTTTTCTCTGATAGTGACCAGTTTTTAATATTCTGATAACCAGAATGAGTCAAACAAAACCAATGAGGAATAAACACATATACGAATAAATTTTATATATACACACATATACACATACATCTTTATCATTGGTAAGGGGGAAATTTAAAACAAGAATTTATTAAAATTTATTGGAATAATCTAGAAACCAGCAGCAATGAGTGTATTTTCCCACATTAGTTATTGTTAGAAATACAGTTATGTGACACACAATAGGAGGCCCGCCTTTAGGACTACCTTCTCATATGTCAACAATTAGGCTCTGGAACAACTTAGGAGAGACAAGCTAGTTCCAAAACATCATTTATAAGGATTGTAGATTAGTCTGGTTCTAGATGAACAGTCTGTCTGGAATACTAAATTCACACTGAACGAAATAAGTGTAGGCTACAGAAGCAGAAACAATTTAAAGAGTTCCCTAAAACCATGATAATCTGGATCAAATTTAGAAATAAAAGGCTGGGAGTGAGCTCTGGTAGTGCACTTGCCTACTAGCACACATAGGGGCCCAGTTTGATCCCTAGCACCACAAACAAAAAGGAAAAAGAGAAGAAAAGAATAAATTAGTTATTTTTTCATCTTCCTTAGACTACTAGCAAAAACTCTCTAGAGCCACCATGATTTTAACCACTGCAGAAGTTACTTGTTTTGGCCAAGTTTTTTGTTTAAGGTTTTGTCTGTTCTAGTCAAGATTAACTGTAACGCAGGGTTAAAACCAGCTACTCTGGAGTCATGTATCCTTTTCCTAACCAATGGAGGACCAAGAAGAAAAGGATGGCAAGCTTTTTCAAAGGTCCACCTGGTGAGATTTTGGGGAGCCCACTCAAGCGGGAAAGACCAAGGAAGAACAAGGCTTCTATTAGCAGGATTATCAGGATAACATTCAGGGCAATAATCAGCTCTATTAATACGGTCTAAAAAGACTTGATAACATTCATTTTCAACAAGTTCAGTTTGGTACAACCAGTGGCCTAGTTCTAAACTAGGAAACCACTGTTGTCCACAATCAGGACAATGTGAATTGTCTGAAAACATCTGGATTTAGAAAGACAATACAGTACACAATGGAAAACTAAGAGGTAAATATAACTATAGTCTTGTTACAGGTTTGGTTTAGTAACTACTCAGCTGAACAAACATTACTTGAAGAGAGTTAACTTTGGTTTGTACCTCAGTGTAATTCTTTAAGATTCTGCTATCTTTCACTCAATCACAACAGCCTCTGAACTCAAGGACAAATCCAGTCTATAATGTTATCAGTCTCTAGCGGCACAGATCTTATAATAGCTTCTCCAAATCTCAGTTTCTCAAGAAAAGATAGGGTTCTGGTCTAAATAAGTTTATTTTTGTCCTTGGGCTATATCTTGTGGCTGTGGTGTTACACAGAGGAACTTGGCTTACTCTACTTTGCTGATAAGGTTATTACATTTGGTGATATAGAGAAGCTGACAGGTCCAATGAAGCTTTT